>BCLH01001748.1:32919-55978 GCA_001602315.1 Zoysia pacifica | reverse complement strand
GAACTAGCTAGTGACAACAATTTCAAAATGGAGAGAATATACATGCTCATTTCAGTCGTGAGGTAGTAATAAGTTCCAATTTCCCTTTTCAATTGTTCCACATGATTCATGACGTATTCTAATTCTCATACTCCTACATAATTTACGAAACATGTGGCTCTCATGGTAAAAAAAATATTCACCCTTGTAGGTGTTTGTAGGTTTAACAATTTGAACATTTGTTGAATCCACTAATTTTTTTTAAAAAAAATCGGGCTGAAAAGTTTCCAATCCCATCTACTCCCTCCAGGACCATTATTCTTGACGTTTTGAATATGTCTTGAGTCAAACACTAGAAACATAAATTATAAATAACTTTAAAGTGGTTAAGTTTAAAAATATAAAAAACTATATGAATAGATTTTTCTTTAAAAATTCTTTCATAAAAGTATACATATGTCACTTTTAAATTAAAAAACTTATAAAAAAATAGAAGTCAAACTTGCATTTTGAAGACCCAAAACGTAAAGAAATATGAGACTAGAGGGAGTACTTCTTTTTGGAATTTTTTTTCTTAGTGCAACATGGATATACAAAAATGGGATAGATATTTTATCGTGGCCTAGAATTTCCAATCGCACTATGCTGTGGCATCAATATATGTTGACCCAAAATCCACTGAGCACATTCATTAGTCTGTCGTACTGCAAATTTATATTTCGCACCATTGTTTAGCTAGGCGAGTACATCCAAATGGCTATCACTCACAAATTGGATGTTGTCGCTATAATGTTAGTCACCCGAAACTTCTGCATGTCAAGGAAAATTTCAAAATTGCACATGCAACATGTTGGAGGGGAGCACGAGGCACTGTGGAGTCGATATCTTAAGGAATATTTCAAAATTTTCGTACCGTTTTCGGGCCTACTTGTATTGATGCTCATATCCAAGATTCATGACTCCTGCTGACTCTACGTGTTTGTGCGGGCATGGTGAGCCCGTGGTACTTGACCTGGTTAATTTATCCTCGGCTGAAACTGTGTTGCAGATATGTCCGTACGTTTTAATTGGTTGATGGTGTACACATAGCGAATTTAATTTCCTGTTATTATCCTGTTCATTCCTGGTGTGCTTCATAAAACAAACATGGGGCTCTTTTTCACAAAATGGTTACTTTGTGGGACTGGTTTGAAGATTTAACGACTTGGATGTTTTCTGAATTCAGTCATTTTGTAATTGTAATAAAATAAAAGTCTGGCTGATGAGTTTCAATCTAATTTTTATTGCCTTTTTTTTTACATGCATGTACAGTATCAGTATTAAAAAAGATACATTATCATGGCCTAGAATTTCCTTTTGCATGGAGCTGTAAAATCGATACGTGGCCCAGTGCACCGAGCTCCACTTCGTACAGTAAATTTGTTTATGTTTTCACCGTTTCAGGCGAGAACAGTGGCAACCGATTCAGGGTGTCAACTAAGTGTGCTCCCGTGTCTAATCTGTGGATCATAAATTAGCTGTTGCAATTATCAAGTTTAGTGCCAGTTACCTATCGCTTTGCATGTGGGGTTCACAAGCCGGTCGGTTTTAAACAGTCAATGTCAGTTTTTAGTGAAAATCCTTCTGATATCAAAACCGAGCTCCATCTGTTTCATCGGCTTTCATGATAGCTAATTGGTTTTGAACAGTTTTATAAAGTTTGTTTGCATTAAGTATTTCAAAATTCACCGAAAATTCTGGAAGGTGGGCATGGGGCGCTTTGTCCCACAAGTATTTCCGTTGTAGTAAAAGTGAAATCGAATACTTAAACAATGCGTTTATCTTTTTTTTTCAAGACGATATTTGTACATGAACATAAAATATGACAATCGATCTGACAACTGCTACTAGAATTCTTAACTGAACACAAGGCATGACCGAAATGAACTTACATATATACTGATGCAAACATGATGAGTATATACGTAACTGAGTACTCCGTACTAATACATATAGGTACACAAAGAATGACCACGAGATTTGAATGAAAAAAAAAACTCAAAAGCATTCAAACTAATGCATACAGATATAAAAAAACCATATACATAAGGAAAGGAATCAGGGAAAATACAACTGGACGCCAACAATATCTGCGCAAACAAAGACAGCATGTGGTCAGCAACCAGCGGCAGCGACCAAACAATACTCAGATTTCAGCTCCCAGTGAAAGGGCGCTCCACAGGTGCACCGTGCACGGATCGATCGCGTGCTTCGATTACGCCGAAGGTGATGGTGCCACGAAAGGCGTCGCCGGCACGGTGGGAACGGCGGGCATGGGCGGCAGCGTCACCTTGGGAACGGCGGGCATCGGCGGCAATGTAACCTTCGGCACTGCTGCGGGCATCGGTGGCAGCGTCACCTTCGGCACGGCGGGAACAGCCGGCATCGCGGGCATTGGCGGCACGGTGACTGCGGGAACCTTTGGCACCGCGGGCATCGGCGGCACGGTGACGGCAGGAACCTTTGGCACCGCGGGCATCGGCGGCACGGTGACGGCAGGAACCTTTGGCACCGCGGGGATCGACGGCACGGCGCCGGCTGCAGGCACCGTTGGAACGGCGGGCATCGGCGGCAAGGTGGCCGCCGGAACCGTTGGCACGGCGCCCCTTGCTGGGACCGTCGGAACGGCGGGCATTGGCGGCAACGCGGACCCGGGCGCTGTGGTGGGCACCAGCGGCTTCGGCATGGCAGGAACGCCAGGGACGGCGGCGGGAGCAGCGGCCGGAGTCGTCGTCGTGTCGGCCAGAATACGCGCGGCGGTGCACGTGGTGCCGCTGCCCGCGAGCATCAACGCCATGACGAGGGCAGCGGTGAAGACAGCTGAGGCGGAAGCCATGACTGATCCCAGTTGATGCTCACAGGTCGCCAGGCCAGCAGCTACAAGCAGAAATTCCGAAGAACTAGCTAGGGATTGAAACCGTTCACTGCCGATGCAAAGACCCGGGTCTCGCGGGCAATTTATAGCTCGATCGAGAGAGGCTGAGAACTAGTTGGAGATCGAATTGGAAATGGGTTTGGTAACTTTGGTATAGCAACTATGGCTGTTTCCAAGAGTTTGGTTGATCAGCTCACCTTCTCGTAGCTGAAACCGTTGATTTGCTGATCGGCCACACGCTGATGCAAGAGATTCGACAGTCGGTTGTGAAGTCCTTGACCTCTGTCTGACATGTTGAGGTGCAGGTTTTCTCTTCTTAGTTACAACTGTACAAGTACTCTTTTTGTTAGAGTTTAGGTCGTCAATCTGGGGATGATTAAAGGTGTGTTTAATACGGTTCCGATTCTTTAAAGAATCAAAAATGTTTTAGATTCAGTAAACAGAATCACTTCAGAAACTGCTTGGTAAATTTTAGTGATTCAGATTTAGAAAATGAGTAGAAGAATTGGAATGACCAATATACCCTTACATGTATTAATATTAAAAATATCAAAACAATTTTAGAGAAATTTAGAAAGTAACGGAACAACTTTAAGAAATTTTAAAAATAATTTGGAGGGCACCTATACGAAGAACTCGATGAGACGAGTCTAACGGAACAAATTTGGTAAACTTTCGAAATTTGAGAGAACTTTTTTATGAATTCTTATAATTAACCATTATAATGGGTAAAACTTTAAAAATTAATAAAACGACTTTAAAAAACTTTAAAAATAACTCGGAAAGTATCTACACGAAGAGTTCGACGAGACGAACTTAACGGAACTAACTTTGAAAAACTATAGAAACTTGAAGAAACTTTTTTGAATTCTTAAATATTAATCAGAAGGAGGACAAAGAGGTAAACCTTTGAATCAAATCGGATGAAACACCCTCTGAGCCGATTCACCACGCCAGTTGAATGGATCGACACGGTCGAAACGTTTCGTTTTTTCTTCGTTTGGCTCGGTTCCAGCCGTTTCACGATCGAATCGGAAACGATTCGATCCTCCAAAGGCACTCTAATTCACCTTGTATTTTGGCATTGAGCTGTGTGCTAATCATCACAACATCATCTAAAGTGTTACTCGCTCCGTTCCAAAATATAAACATTTTTAGATTTAATCAAAATCAAAATTTTATCACTTTAACCATTAATAATGTTTTATCATATAAAAATTATATTTTTAATTCATTATGAAATAAGTTTTCATAAAAAGTATATTTTATATTAAAAATTATGTAATTTTTTAAATATTATTAGTAAAAAGAATTTGACCTTATCAAAACTTAAAAATGCTTATATTTTAGAACGAATGTAGCATGTAATATTTATTTGAGAGAGTGGTATCTTATTACATTGGTCTACTGATTCGTTGTTTGCTGCTTGAGACCAGTGATGTGCGTAATAAAATAAAGGATTAATTTGATACATGCCATTATAATTTTGTGAAATTTGAAATATGCTATTCGGGTCCACATGTCATTCACTTGCAGGTCCCCATCTGTCATTGATATATTAATGATATATTTTAAAGTTTGTAAAATTGTAATAACATGTATCAAATTCACCCAATAATAAATGAGTGAATATTCAGAGTTGTATTTCCTCCGTCTCAAAATAAATCTCTGTTTTTGACTTTTTGAAATCGATCGTTTGACCATTCATCTTATTTAAAAAAATTGAAAATACAAAAATAAATAAGTCAAGTTTAAAGTACTTCTAATAACGAATGTGTTCACAATAAAATAAATATTTTTTGAAAAACTTTTTTGAATAAGACAAATAGTCAAAAGGAAAAGTTTGAAAATCTAAAATAACACTTATTTTAGAACGGAGGGAGTAGCAGCGAAGTCTTGATAAATTCCCATAGCATAAAGACAACTATATTTGCAAACTTTGGTTAAAAATGGCAAACAATTTTTTTTTTTTTTATAAACGTGAGGGAGGGGGGAGAGGGGAGGCTCCCCACTTGAATTCGTTGATAAAGGCGTCGAACCGGTGCGCATCCATCAAGTCAAATTACATATAAAAGGAGGTATGGGGGACTCACGGAGGATTAAAGCAAGTACACCAATCACTAGCTAAGCTAGCATTTTCTGGAGAAATCGTTTGTATTCTTTAGCTTCGATGTAACACAGTTGTTGTGAATTCTTAATACTCTATATACCTCCTCATTAATTTTAGGTTTTCTAGTTGGATCTATATATAGAAAATCTACCTAAATTATCTATCTTTTCAAATGATCAATTCTGAAAATAACATTTAGCAGTCGCATTGAATCTGTATCTATAAAAGCAGGATAAATATTTATTTTTACATGAATATGTGGTTCACTAAATCCATTAACTATAAAAATCCTATGCCAATTCCCTTATTACTCCCTTCACAGACTGATACACCTTATTAATTTGTCCTCATGACGATGCAACACAGTTGCTCGCGAGCTGGATTTCAGAACAAGGTCGCCTCTAAAAATTCAGGCAGAGCTTAAGCTGTTGTCGGATTTCCTTCAGTAGTTTCTGTGAGAGTCGTTCAAAACTGAGAGTTTAGTTAGTACTAGGTCATTCATAATGAACCTAAGACCCGCCCCCCAAAAATAGAAGCCACAGAAGAATTAAACTCCAAGGAGGAACAGCATAAAATCGCAATGACTTCACAGTGTGCTTTCGAATGGAAACCGCAATTAACTAACTTCTCCATGTATAAATTTGCGGAAATCTGAACAACATATGCATGCATCTTTTATTGGTAATTAACCATATGCTACTCATCATAACACTAGCTCGGAGGCATCAAATATACAGCACCTCGAAATCTTCATCTCTAGATTTCATACTGCCGGATCCCACTCCCACTGCATGCATAGATCATAACCGCGTAGGTTAGGTGTAGGGCTCTCTCCAGTCTCCAGAGTCCAGACTCCAGACTGATGGTAAACTAGACTTACGCGGCCGGAGCCACGTCGTTGTCGTCGTCGTCGTCGTCGTCGCCGCTGCCGCGGCAGTCCCCATGGCAGCTCTCCAGGAGCAATGCCCACACGAGGCGGTCGTTCTCAGACCTGGGCACAGCCATGTCGATCGCACACTCTCGAGCTCGATCGAGTAGCCGCGCGCGAGAAGAGTCAGCTGTGTGAGTGAGTGAAGCTGGATTGCTGTGACTCTGCGAGGACTGGGAGTAGGTGGAGGGCCTTTTTATAGCCGCTCAATTTCAACCTAAGCTCGCTATGGCAGCCAGCTCGCTCTGGTGGTGGTAGATGACAGTGAACGGTGAAGAATCGAACCTAGCTCGTTCGTGAGTGGTTACTGGGTCCTCGACGTCTGTGCCTGCCTGAGTGCCTCATATCGATCGCCGAGATCTGCCCTCAGATTGTCCTTGACCACAGATCGATGCGAGGTTAATCTCGCCGTGCAAGAAGCCATCAGATGCAAAGAGATCATGGACGAGAGTATCAATGTGGCTTATTACTAGGTAGCATGTCGAGCTTTGTGGCAGGCAGGCATGGCTTTCTGTAAAGCTCGCTATGGGATAGGAGGAGCATAGATGCAGATGCCCAGCCGGCATGGCGCTGTGCATCCGGGTCCATCTATCGGGTCATCCGATGTGGCGACCCCAGTGCCTCGTGAGCTGGGGTCGAGAAGCGTTCATGGAGCAAGAGATCGCCGGGATCCGTCCGAGGTGGTCGCGCGTGCTCATGGCCGGCACGGTGCTCCACGTGGAGGCGCCCCGCCATGCACGTTCCCGCCTCACCCCGCGCCATGCGCGGCCATGCGCCATGCTCGAGCGGAGCTCGACGGGACCTCGCGACGCGACGTCTCCAGCGGCCCAGATTCTACTGGTGGGCCTGTTGCTTTCCGGCCCAGCAGCTTTCTATTGGCCGTTAAAAGCATAGGAATTTCTTAAATCCAATGTTTTTCCTTAAATTAAGCTGCTTCCAGTAGGGGAGGATGAATAGCTTGGGGGGGGGGGGGGGGGGGGGGGGTGCATGTTTACTTTTTTTGTTTGCCATGTTCGCTTGGGCGATTTGGAATATGCGTAATCAAATTAGTATCAGATCTGTACTCCCTGTTAAACCGATGGCTATTATCTTTAATGATATTGCGAACTTGCAGAGCTGGAAGATTATGCTGAAAGACAAGGACAGGGAAAAGATGGAAGGGGTTCTTCGCAAGTTGCTTGAGACGGTCAAGAATTTCAAAGCTTTGGACGTTCAGATTTCGGATGTAGTGGAGCGGTGATGGTCAGAGTGATGGCCGAGTGTGTTTGTTTTTGGTAGTTGTTGTTTGTTATGTGTGGCTTGTGAGTCTTTGTGTTATTTGGTCGTGTTTGTCTGTGTGTGGCGTTTGTTCGCTGGAACTGAACGGTTTTGGTTGGCTTCCTATAAAAGCTGGGCACTTTGTGCCTTTTGTCTAAAAAAAAAAGCTGCTTCCAGTAAAATTTCTGTATGATCTACTGTAAAATTATCATGTTTTGAACCGGGCCATAAAAAGGGTCAAGAGAGTACAAAGTTTTTTTTTAAAAAAAAATTAGAGGAGAGCATCCCCACCTTTTTTTTATTTCATAAAATGTGCATACATGGTTAGATTGTTACAAATCATCTCTAGAAGTATTAGTAGGGGAGAAGAGAACAACAATGCCTAAGCATGAGCAACATGTTTATCTAACTGAGGTTGCCTACATGCCTAAAGTTAAGCACCTTCGGGATACGCCAATACCCCACAAAAGGATGAGTGTAGCAAGGGAGCTGGATTGGAATAATGCATCATATTTATGTTTTCATAGTCAACACTACGTAGGAGAAAAGTACTGTAGTGAGTCGATGGGATAGAAAATGACTATCGCGCTTCTCACATAGGCAAGTTCTGAACATCTTATTTGTATACAAAAGAGAGATCTAGAGGAAAAATTTTTTTGTACCATCGAGGTTACATGACATCGAATATCAATATTATCTAATCAATTTTCATATTAATCATTCATAATATCATATAAACTAAAGTTAAAATCTGATGTCACATTATATCAGTGCCATATAATTTTTTTCCATCTAGCAAGGAGAGTGTTTTTTTTTAGCCTTAGAGGGGGAGAGAGTCGCTCCCGTCTCCTTAATTCGTTTGCCCCCCAAAAATATCTACAGCACACCGGCAAATGCCCCATGATGCTAGCAGCGAAAGAGATCACCCCGTCGTCGACGACATCGCGCGTGGCCGGGCTGGCTCGTGCCTCCCCTGCCGGCGACTGATGATGCCGTTCGGGAGCATCGTCTACGGCGGTGCTCCATCGAGCAGACGTTGCGGCAGCGAACATAAATAGACAGCTCTGACTAATGCCACTGTTATTCAGGTTGAGTCACTCCTGAGTCCTGAGCACGGGAAGAACAGGCATGAACAGCCCCTAATCACTGTACCATCCGCCCATCTTAAATTCGACCAACATTTTTCGTACGATTTCGAGTTTCAGCAGCGCGTAGTTATTCACTGTACACAGCAGCATAAACACATGGACCACCCCGTGCTTATTCAGCAAGGCGTGTTGAATCTTTACGCAGTACGCCGAGACCACACAGCAGGGCCCGGCCGCCGGGGCAGAGCTATACATGGACTGCCGGCGAGTGGAGTGACAGCCGCCGCCGCATCAACGCCTGCACCTCACCGCCGGGACGAACTGACCATCGAACGAACCTACTCGCTCTTCCTGAACTTGACGCCGCCTTTCAGCGCGCCCTTGTCGAGCTTCCGGTACTGGTTCTGGAGCTGCCCGAGCAGGTTGCCGAGGAACTCGTCCACCTGGTCCTGGTACTTCTCGTAGAGCACCGGCAGAGTATGCGCGCACACGAACCCTGAAAGCCAGGAAATTAATTAACCAAACGGGGAGGCTATCAGTCGCTGAAAACGACAGGGTGTTTGGTGTTTGTTTTCAGCACGAAGCGTCAGTAATGTCAAGGGCTCTGCTTGGTTGGTAGTTAGGAGTACCGATGTAGATGACGGTCAGGAAGTTGCACCAGCTCCCGATGACGGCCGCCGCGAACAGCCCGGCGATCACCTGAGAAGAAGAGAGTGAATTAACGATCAGGCCTGTCCCTGAAATCGTTAACAAGCAATGTACATGTAGGAGTAGCATTCAGTTATGGCTCCATACCACGAGAAACTGCTTCAGGTTTCTTCCACAGGAAACGTCCTGAACGGCCCCGAGGACCTTGTTCACCTGGGCGCCGACGGCCTCGCCGACGTTCGCGAACGTCTCCTCCGGCAGCTCGACGCGAGGCACGGTCGAAGGGGACCTGAGTGAATGTTCATCAGTTCAGCCAGAGTCAGGGGCCTGTCTACCTTAGACAACGGGACGGTGAACAGTAGAAGCGTGCCTGACAGTGGCCCACGCGAACTGCACAGCCATGCCGAGGGCGAGCACGAAGCAGAGGATGGTGAGGAGGTGGTAGCCGAGCCACTCGAAGAAGACCCAGACGACGGTGGCCACGGCGAGGACGCTCGACGAGATCTTCTTGTTCCTCCACAGAAGCACGTCGGCGGCTGCAGCGCGGCGCGGCGAGTGAGGTGAGCAGCGAGCATGATCGAGGAACCGTCAGCCGTCACAATTACTATATCAATCAAGGGTAACTCAAAGAGGCATACGCTTTCCGCCGCCCAGAACGTGGTGGAGGTTCCTCTTCCCGCCGCCGCCGCCGCCGAACAGCCTCTGCGCCTGGTCGGCGACCGAGCCGCCGCCCTCGTCGAACCGGACGGACTTCTTGCTCGGGAGGTTGTCGGCGATGGTGTCCATGATGCCGCTCATGATGCTCTCCGCCGACGAGTGCTCCGGCATCTTCCGCGGCTCCTGAAGAATTCGAGCGGCATCAGCGTCTGTCTCTCTTACTATTTCAACACGATTCTTTTTCCATCCTACCGCAACGTTGCTCGATCGTTCTATGCTAGCATCCGCGGTCCACAGAACTACAACTAGAAACACGAAGAATATTTATGAAAGTCAGCTTGAACGAGTAGCCAGTGAAGTAGTAGTGAACAAGAACAGAGCGTAACAACAGCATATCAACTCCAGCGAGCTGAGCTCCATGGCTCCAGCACCGTGCTTTCTGACGGAAACAAAAGACTCGAGATTCAAAAGGTAGAGACCGACAACGAGATGGACTTACCTATGAAAAGCAGGCGAATCGGAGCGCTCGATCTTATCCCAAAAAGCAGGTGACAGAGAGCAGGAAGAGGGATGGATAGAGAGAGGGGAACAGGGAGTGGGGAAGGAGAGGACAGGTTGTTGGAGGAAGAAGGGCTGCAGCAATTAGTTCGGCGAGGGAGACAGGTGGGCCACCGTGTGGATTCTTGCCTGTGCCTGGCTGGGCTGTGGGCCTCGGTGCCGTATCCTTGCCGCCATTTGTGTGGTCCTCGCGGCAGGAGCGTCGCTGATATTTTCTCCTTCTCTTCCGTTTTATTTTTTTTTTCCTTTTTCGCTGGAGGGAGGTGAGGTGATGTGATGTGAAACGATTACTGGAATCAGCGGCGGTGGGTTTTCGCAGGTGGGCCGTATCTTGGGCTCACGTCAGATACGGCCCAATAATAGAGGTCCATAGGACGGTCCCGGAGACGTCTTATGGGCCGTAGCCTTTCATCGACTTAGTAGATACGGCCCAAACTAAGCTTGTTGTCTCGTTATTACTATTTTTTTTTTGTTTCGAGTGAATTTCACAAAACTTCGATTAATATTATCACAAACCTACAGATTTAAAATACAGTTTAAGAAAACTACAGATTTACTACAATAATTTCGGCAACATATGTATATAATCTATAGTTTTGTAGTAAATTCAACGTAAAATCTGTAGTTTTCTGATAATACAAAACCTGTAGTTTTGTGGTAAATTAGATATAAAATAAAAATATGACTTAAATCTGTAATTTTGTAATAATATTAAAAAATATATGTAATTTTGTGAAATTTACTCTCTTTTTTAAATCCTGCTGTCTCGTTCCGATTAACATCCACTCGGCAAGCATCGACACCGCGCCAAATATAGGCTCACCAGCCAGCCTCTTAATTTAGTTTCTTCTTCATTTGACAGGCAAATCGACCGGGTTTCGCTTGCAACCCTCCATTTTTCCGAGTTCATAATCTCTCCGCTTCTGGGGGAAGTCACGATGAGGTTCCTCTTCTACGTGACTTTCCTGGCCATTTTGTCGATCAACGTGCGTTTCTGCGCATCGGTTCGTGTCCTAGCAGAAAATCCAGAGCCGGTTCCAAATGTTCCGGCCACCGATGCACCAGTGCTGGCTACCATTCCGGCGAGCATCCCAGACAACCTGCCCGCAAGCATTCCAGGTGACCCGCCGGCGAGCATTCCAGGCCACCTGCCCGCGAGCGTCCCGGCAGGAACGGTAGCACCGGACGTCCTGGAGACGCCCCCGGGCCAGTCCATCCCGCCGGAGATTCTTGCGAAGCTCCCCGCCGACATCCCGCCGGAGATGCTGGCGAACATCCAGGCGTCGGGCGGGCAGCTGCCTACCGACGTGCCGCCGGAGGTCCTCTCGGAGCTGACGTCGGTGCCGGCGAGCCAGCTGCCGGTGAACGTCCCGCCGGAGGTGCTGGCGAAGCTGGCTGCGAAGCAGCAGCAGGAGGCCGGGGCCGGGAGCGCGGCGGCGCCGGCCGGTGGTGGCATCCCGCTGGAGGTGATGGCGGACCTGGCGGCCACGGCGAAGCAGCCAGGAGGGGGCGGCGGCCAGCCCGGCGGCGGCCTCCCTGTCGAGCTCCCCAAGATGCCGGACTTCTCCGGGCTCGCCGACCTCTCGTTCCCGCCCATGCCGTCCGGGCCAAAGCTCCCGAAGATGCCGTGCAACATCTCCATGTTCGGGTACGAGGTTCCCATCCCCAAGTTCATCAACAAGATGGTGGAGGGGCATAGCTGAGAGAGATTTGAGCATCTGATGCAATCGTAATCTTGCGTGCTGATCCTTCACACTGAAAGTGGAAAGTTGTGATCTGATGGCCTGTGCTCTCATGTCACGTTACAAATATGTACATCTTCTTTAGACTTCACTCATTTGCGTGATTTTGCCGCACCGTGAAATGGCCTTATACGTCCCATAAAGCTTATTGCAGAATGAAATTAGATTTCAAACTGCAATTTACACGAGCAACAGACGCAAGTAGCTGTGGATGGGATGGCATCATCCGCAGATATGCTATTAAGCACGGAGGGTTCTTTTTTTTTTCAAAAAAAAAAAAAAGCACTTCAACATGATACCGGTACTTGGCCTCTCGCTTTTAGTCTTTGCAGAAACAGTAGTATATTATGCACCTCCTACCAGCTAGGGCGCAAATTAAGATACAAAAATGAAGCATTATTAGTACTAAGATGTCTGAAACCACATCGACGATGACAGCAGAAATCCTTGCAGGGAATTTGATCTCCCTCCTCAGTTCTGTTTCTCATGTACAATCAAAAGCAACCACGGGAAGACGAGGGATCGGATCGGTCTCGTACGCGGTGACTACGCGACGCTGAAGGAGCTGGCGGCCTTCTCGACGCCCTTCCTGGCGCCCTTGAACCACCTCTTGTCGCCGGCCTGCGCCTTGCAGATGTAGAGCTTGCCGTTGGCGACGGTGGCCGTGATGAGCTGGTGCTTGCCGCCCTCGTCGCCGTCCGCCGTCCGGGTCAGCACCGAGATGCTGTAGTACTGCTTGCCGTCCACCACGGGCGCCGAGCTCTCCAGGATGTTGGCCGTCGCCACCTCGCCGGACTCGAACCCGCCCTCCGAGTCTGTCTTGCCGTCGAACGCGCTCTTGCCGAGAATGTAGTCCACCTGGTGATGGATGGAACATCGCGTCGGTCAGAGACACCACCTCGCGTCAGTTTCAAAATCCTAACTTTTTATTATCTGTGTAAGCTACTCTGCTCCAGAAGGAGAGGAGTACCTTGGAGAGGAACTCCTCTGGTGACCCGTAGTCGGTGATGGTCTTCTTGTCGGTGGGCGTGATCATGACGGAGACGTTGCTGTTGGCGTCGAAGTTGTCCTCGTAGCGGAGCACTTGGCCGGGGTACTCGCGCTCCTTGCTGGGGTTCCACTTGGACGGGATCAGGAGCTTGAACCCGTCGCCGTCGTACGCGATGTAGTCGGTGTTCGTCTTCGGCTTCCCGAACACGTTCGCTGCGTTCAGCCATCCATCCATCCATCACTCATGCTACGGAAGAACACGGCCTGGCATGTTCCAGATTAAAGATCGCCGTTAATTACCTGCTTCCCCGTAGGCAGCGGCGGCGGGCGCCACCTTGACGCCGACGGCCGCGGCGCCGGCGAGGAGCGAGAGCGCGGCGCGCCGGGAGACCTCGCCCTCGTCCTGCCTCTGCGCCCTGCAGACGAACTGGGTCCTCGGTGCGGCTGCGGCGCGGTGGGAGGCGGCGCCGAAGCGGGCGGTGGTCTGGTGGAGGAAGCAGGAGGTGGACGCCATCGGTCTCTCTCGCCGGCCGCTGTGCTGCGTCCTCTGGAAGAGCGTGGATGACACTGCCACTAGCAGGTGGCTGCGCCCGAGACAGCGGTGTGTTAACGAGGGGAGGGCGCCGTGGGGCCGGAACTTGTGGTCGCCGGAGGCCAAGCGGATGGAGCAAGGATCAGGGGCGACGCCGCTGGATAAGGCTGCGCGACGCGCCATTGGGCCACGTCGGAGCGCGATGTTTGCACGAGTCATGACCTCGCGCCACGCTCTACTTGCTCTCTGCCTCTGCCTCTGCCTCTGCCTCTGCCCCTGCCGTTTTGGCCGTCCCCTGTCACGGTATGCACCGTTGTGCCAACGGTCTGAATCTTTTTATCTTTCTTTACAAATGGATTTAAATTTTGAGAATTAGACTAAGCCAATGTTTTGAACCAGATCCATTGTCGTATAACCTACTACACAGAAGATGATAAA
The DNA here is from genome assembly GCA_001602315.1 of Zoysia pacifica. Classification (NCBI taxonomy): domain Eukaryota; kingdom Viridiplantae; phylum Streptophyta; class Magnoliopsida; order Poales; family Poaceae; genus Zoysia; species Zoysia pacifica. The sequence continues at coordinate 42,137 of BCLH01001748.1, read as the reverse complement.
TGACTAAAATTGAAAATTTTGAAAATTCAAAAACCAGAAAACCTGGTCGATAGTAAATAGCTACTCCTAAATGGTTTTGCATTTATTTGCGCTAAACCTAAAAACAGGTCAAGTTTCTGAGAAGCACCGACAAGGTTGCACCGGTTTGACTCGCTCCTCCCCTAGCTGCACGCAGCGGACGCACTTTTGTGAAAGTTCTCGAGGGAGAAATTTCCAGGAACCTCGCTCGGGGAGCAGAAGGGTTGCCGCAGATTCATCTTCTCTTTCGTGATGCGCGTGACGAGCTTGCTTGCTCTGCACTTTCTTCCAAACCCTGACGAGAGCAGTGACACCTGATAGCAAGCAAGCTACAGCCACGACGACGTCCTAAGCGTCAACACGTAAATTCAAAAAAAAAAATAAAATGGAGAGGTTCTAATTCACGCGCTGAGGAGCAAAGCAAGACCACGGTTCATCCAAGATCTTCAAGTCGTTCCTTTGACTTGCTTCTCTGTTTCCCATGGCTCGGCGAGGCAACTTGCCCCATTTCGATCCATCCACTTTCCCCTCCTCGATCATGCCGTCGACGTCGTCACGGTTTGATCCTGCTGGTGACTCGTTTAACAAATTCGCCGAATCATTTTTCTCTGATTTCCAGGATACCGTCATAATGTCCAGTGTCTTCGTTGGCTCCGGTACGCGCCCTGTTTTTCAGTCCCTGTTCTTGTGTTCTTGGCTCGCATCATCGATCTTACTCGATTCGATCGACAAATATGCAGTGATTTCGTTTCTGTACGTCGGAGCGATCTTCCTGGTGATCTACCTGGCCTACAGGTGCCTGAGCAAGCACGGCCTCTCGCTCCCATCGCTGGTCAACATCAAGAACAGCAACGGTGGAACAGGCACGGCGGCGGAGATGACGCCGCTGGTCCCGGACTCGGTGATCCAGAGCACCACGATCGAGAACTTCATCAACGAGGTGGCGAGCGAGAGGCCCGTCCCATTCACGGCGCGGCAGCTGGCCGGGTACACGCAGAACATGTCGGCGCGGCTGGGCGCGGGCGGCTTCGGAGTCGTGTACAAGGGCATGCTCCCCAACGGCCTCGACATCGCCGTCAAGGTGCTGCGCGAGGACAGCGGCGACGAGGTCAAGGAGCAGCAATTCATGGCGGAGGTTGGCACGCTCTGGCGCACCAACCACACCAACCTCATCCGGCTCCTCGGCTTCTGCTTCGACGCCGGCGTGCGCGCGCTGGTCTACGAGCTCATGCCGAACGGGTCCCTCGACAAGTACCTCTTCGACCGGCGCCGCCACGCAGTCACCCCCGCGGAGCTGCTCGCCATCGCCGTCGGCGTCGCGAGAGGGCTGCGGTACCTCCACGAGGAGTGCCAGAAGAAGATCATCCACTACGACGTCAAGGCCGGGAACGTCCTCCTCGACGAGTCGCTCACGCCGAAGCTCACCGACTTCGGCATCGCGCAGCTGCTCAGCCGCGCCGACGCGCCGGCCGCCGTGCGGGGCGCGCCGGGCACGCCCGGGTACATCGCGCCGGAGGTGCTGGGCCCCGGACCGGTCACCGAGAAGTGCGACGTGTACAGCTTCGGCTTGCTCCTGTTCGAGGTCGTTGGCCGGAGGCGGAACATGGACAACGACGCGGCGGAGAGCCGCGAGTGGCTGCCGCTGCTGGCGTGGACCTTGTACGAGCGCGGCGAGCTGATGGACCTCGTGAGGGAGTCCCATCACATGGCCGCGGCGGATGAGGCGACGTGGAGGGAGACGGCGGAGAGGATGTGCAAAGTGGCGTTCTTGTGCGTGCAGGAGCAGCCGGATGCGAGGCCGACGATGAGCACGGTGGTGAACATGCTGGAAGGGCAGGTGCCCATTCCACCTCCGGTATTTCCATTCGGTTGGATGTACCCTTCTTCTAGATCAAGCGAGACCATCATCACCATCTCCTAGCAGAAACACGATGCGCGCAGTACATGATGCCTCATAGTACACAGGCTAAAAAATATGACGAATTGATTTTTTTTACAAATTTATCTCGAGATATGTTACGGTGCCTAAGCACTAGAGATACCTTATCCTTCTCAATTAATTTTGATCATTGATTTTTAAAAATTAATATCAGATCTACTATTTTGGATATAGGTACACTATTTCGATACTTTTTGACTTAGATATCTTTTTATTTTTAATTATCAGATGTGATCAAATAAATAGATATAGTTAACTTGTAACATCTTTCATTTATCTTGAGACATGTAAATAAAGAGATGTATTGGCTCCAGCTATGTCTGCTTAATTTTCGGTGATGTGCAGTTGTCTGCAAGTAAAAAATAGATTACTTATCTTACACGATTGACTAAAACCACAATATCTGACATGGCATCGATGTATTTTGGACATACTTTCTCTATTCTTAAATTATTATCATTTTTTAGTTTTAATATTATAGCTGACTGAGTATATTATTCCAAAAGGTATGATAAGTATACTATATTTTTTATAATTTAATTTATCATTAAATGCATGTGGTATAGCAAAAGACAGTACCAGTCAAATAATTCAAAAGAATGCATTTGGTGTCACAAAAGATAATACTAGTGAAATAATTTACTAAACATTTAAAATAATATATATATATATATATATATAGAATAATAGTAAGAACAATGAAGATAGAACAATGGCACTGTACTTGTAACAATATGATGGGAAAATGGTAGAACAATAACAGAAAATAAGCCGAAACAAAGATAAAGATAGTGGATGTAGCCTAAAGACGAATGAATGGAGATATAAATAATAAATTAGAAATATTAATATATTTTTAATAAAATAGAAAATAGGAGCGCACGAGATAATAGAAACATTTAGCTAGACAAATATACAAAACAGCATTTCAATGCATACGTGCAACAATCAGAACATTTTTAAAACCAAAAAATCTCTATCTTTATCTCTACTTCTTAAAAAACACAATTTTTTTTTCATACACAAAATAAAATATTTTCAATAAAGATGAGTTAGACTACATATACACAAAAAATACATCTAAAATTATTTGACCATTGTTAGGTAACAAAACACAACTACTTTGAGCAAATATATAAGATTAAAAAAAAGGTTGTTAGAAAACAAAATAAATTTATTTTAATATTAATATATTATTTTTAAGTTAATATTTTTTCTTAAACCGTAGTATTAACATGAATATTGAGACTAGTAACTAAAAAATATATATAGATATATAAAAAATGCTCAGTGGACCGGAAGATTCCGGGGCGACCCGATCTGAATTTTCTTCCCTTGACCCACGGTCGGAGTCTTCGGCTCAGGGGGGCGAATATTGGATCCCCTAAAGACGTCTCATGGACGGCTGAAGAAACTGGCTCTCTGGTGTGCAGATCATCCCAGGGTGCCGATCAATGTGCAATTATGCATCTGGCATGTTTGGTTGACTGTTTCTTTCTCCCGGCACCCCGGTCTCTCTGTGCCTTCATCTCAAGGGCTACTACTGCAGGCACATGCCTCACTGCCTGCCTCGCCGTGGCCGTCAAGGTCATCTCATAACTGCCGTCCACTGGTTCGCCACAGCCGGCGCCGCCATGAAGTGCTGGAAGGGGTTCGTCGGCGGAGCTACGTCCATGTCACCCTCCAGCATCTTCACCACCACGCCCATCGGTGGCCGCGCCTCCGGTTGCTGCTGCACGCACCAGAACGCCACCTTGCACATCCGCTCCAACGTCTCTTCGCACCGCTGCAACAAGTCCTCGTCGTTGGGAAGCCGAAGCTCAACATCACCGTTACTATCACGGTTCGGCACGGCGACGAGTTCCACGAGGCCGCCGCTCTCGTACTTGCTCCACGCCAGCTTGGGGAACCACTGCTGGGTCTCCGGCGCGGCGCCGTCGAAGTTCCTCCGCCGGCCGACGAGCTCGAGCAGAAGCATGCCAAAGCTGTACACGTCGCACTTCTCCGTGACGCCCGACTGCATCCACACCTCCGGCGCGGCGTACCCGGGGGTGCCCCGGACGCAGGACACCGAGACGTGCGGCGCCGCCGGGTTCACCAGCCGCGCGAGCCCGAAATCCGAGACCTTCGGCGTGAGCTCGGCGTCGAGGAGGACGTTGTCAGGCTTGATGTCGTAGTGCACGATCTTCGGCTGGCACTCCTCGTGGAGGTACCGGATCCCCCTCGCGACGCCGACGGCAATGGCGCGCAGCGCCGGCAGCCCGATGTCGCGGCCCCTGTCCTCCCGGAGGAGCGCGTCGAGGGCGCCAAGCTCCAGGTACTCGTACACGAGCGCGCGCACTGCGTCGTCGAAGCAGAAGCCGTAGAGCCGGACAAGGTTCACGTGGTGGGTCCTGCCGATGGTGCCCACCTCCGCCATGAACTGCTCCTCCCCGGACCTCCGGTCAAGGCTGCTGTGGAAGACCTTGACTGCCACGGCGAGGCCGTTCGAGAGCGCGCCCTTGTACACCGTGCCGAAGCCGCCGGCGCCGAGCCTGGTCGAGTAGTTGCGCGTGAACTCCGCGATCTGCGACGGACCGAACCTGAACGGCTTCTCGTGCCTGATCTCCCAAAGGAACTTCTCGATGGTCACGTGCTTGATCCGGTGGTCGGGCACCGCCGCGTAGCTCTGCGTAGCCGACGTCGATGACGTCCTGGTCTCGCTCTCCTCGTCGTCCTGGACCTCGAACATGCATCTTCGGAAACGGATAGCCATGCCGAATGCGAGGACGATCAATATGGCAACCGCTGAAAAACAATCGAACAGAACGAGATCAGTGACTGACGAATTGATGTTTTTGTGGCGATTAAGAGAGGCCGGCTGGAACGCCACTGACCTGCGCCAATGGCTGCGTCTACCATCTTGGCAGGTCGGAGTTGCTCCTGGTTAAGAGAATCAGTAGCTGCTGTAAGAATTTTCGAAAGATCAGAAATGGAAATTAAGAAAAAGAAGATGCATGATCACAGAGATGCGGACCGTAGGCAGCGGTCGATGCGATTGTTGAGTGTTCTTGCTTGCAAAAGGAATGCTACTTCTACTGATTTGTTGAATTATATGGTGCCTTGCCTGCCCAGCAAGAAGGCGATGCAGCAAGAAAGGTGGTTGTCAATCATCCCTTGAATCGACGACTCAGACAGTGGGTCATCGAGGGAAGAAAATTCCAGTCCAGTGCGGGTCGCACCGGGATCTTCCGGTCCACTTTCATCAACGCGCGGACCGCCTCCGATCGCCACCCACGGCCACGGCCCACTGACCTTTTTTTTTATATTTCTATTTTTTTCACATAGAGTCCAATCAAGTTTCCTTTCTTGGTTAAAAAAATTCTTTCTAATTTTTTTTTAAATACATGTATGCATTGTGTCGACGCTCGGTTTGTGTTCCGTGTTGTCAGATATTTGATTTGAAAACACTTTGCTAGTATAAAAATTCATCAAAAGAGAAAAAGACATAAAATTTAAATTAGTTCGAATCTCTCGAAGGATAACAATCCTAAGTGTGGTGTATTGAGTATAGCGACGAATGGCTCGTAAGAGAGCTCGCCGAGTGATATCGCTTCCTCTACGAGAAAATGGGGAGGTGTCCTTTGGTGAGTCCCAGCTGAGATCTGATGCCCCTATGAGTCTATCCTGTCTCTCTATAGTCTGAGGTGATTAGTTACATTTGAGATGGTTTATGATGTTAATGGCCATTCATAACTTAGGGGTTACTTAGTGTTCATAACTTGAGAGTTACTAGTGTGCGTTAACATAGGAGTTATCAGTCTTAAATATAGGTTTTGATGGTGCTGGCTATAACTTTTATTGGTCTCCATCTTGGCAGATGTTTGCCTGATACTCTATCTTTGACTTCAGAGCAGTATATTGTCATATTTTGTCGTGCATGTTCGGAATTTTAATTTTTATGGTAATGACACATTGAAATGTCATTTTATATATTTTGTCTGTTAAAAATAATGTGCAATTTGTCACAATTATGATTCCTATAAATAACATATAAATGATTAAACCAAACGACCAGACTAATCTTAGACATTCATGACTAACGATTAGTATGGCATAATTCAAATAAAAATGTATGATAGCAGAATATAGCCTCAAGCTGCATAGAAAACTAGCATTACTAATCATGCATACACATGTCCATATTAGCAAAGTGAATAAACTAAACATGATTAGCCTTTTCATGCCTGAATGTACGTAGATGATAATACGTATACAGACAGAGCAACACGCTAAATTTCAATATCAGTAAGGCTATAGATTTAATCAAATAGACTCACTGCTTTCTTTCGATGATGATCTCACAATCGATGCAGTGATGCGTCTCCTCAAACAATCGATGCGGTCACGTACTTGTTGCGATGTAGTCGACATTGTGCAATCAATCAAGACCAAACTTCCAAAGACGTCGGAGCTGGTTGTAGGCAAATGAACGAGAGTACCGAGCGGCCGCACACACTGTGTGCTACCCAGAAACCTTTATGCCGCCCCTATGCAAGGACTCACACGGCAAGGGCTCGGAGATACACCTCTCGACGAGCTGTTGTTGCATGACGAACAGCATGGCCGGCTCAGAACCGAAGGTGGCGCAGCTTTTTGGCATACGAGAAAACAAGAAGGAAGAAGAAAATGGCTCACGTTCTGTTTCTTCCAGGGATGTCTCCTTGCCATTAAATGGCCTTTGAGTGAACATTGAAAGCAAGAATTAACACAGCTCTTTATTAGTAGTTAATACCATAATGGACATTTCTTTGGAGAGCACCATCACTAGATAAGCCACCGTATAAAGAGAATGAATGAGAATTTAATCACATGACTCCATTTTATAAGACCTATGCATGCAGGATTTCATGCAGACAATTTCAAATAGATTTGAAATTCCAGGGAAAATGTGTAACGAGCACATTTTTTTCAGCATTGTCTACCTATTTTTTTATTATCTCGTGTACTCCTATTTTCTGTTCTATTTTTAAAATATTTTAATATTTTTAATTTATAATTTATAGTCCCATTCATTTGTTTCGAGGCCACATGAATTCTTCCATTATCTGTATCTTTGTTTCAGCATATGTTCTATTATTGTTCTACCATTTTCCCGTAATTTTTCTACTAAGCATAGAGCCATTGTTCTATCTGTTTATTTTCGTTGTTCTTACTATACATTATCATTATTTTGGACATATATTCTTTTTATTATTCTAGATGTTTAGTAGAATTATTTCACTAGTATTGTCTTATTTTTATACCACACTCATATATGTAAATTAAACTATATCAAAATATATGATACTTATCATACTTTTTAAAATAATATAAATAGTGAAAGATAAAAGTAAAAGTTAACAATAACAATAATTTAAGAATGGAGAAAGTATGTCCAAAATGCAAATAGCACGTCGGAGATTTTGGTTTTAGCCAATAGCATAAGAGAAGCTATCTATTTTTTAATTGCAGACAACTGCAAATAATTGAAAAAATAAGCAGACATAGCTAGAGCTCATACATCTCTTTATTTACATGTAAAAATAAATTTGTAAAAAATCAATTCGTAATATTTGTTAGCCTGTGTACTATGTGGCATCACGTACTGCACGCATCATGTTTCTGCTAGGAGATGGTGATGATGGTCTCGCTTGATCTATAAGAAGGGTACATCCAACCGAATGGAAATACCGGAGTTGGAATGGGCAACTGCCCTTCCAGCATGTTCACCACCGTGCTCATCGTCGGCCTCGCATCTGGCTGCTCCTGCACGCACAAGAATGCCACTTTGCACATCCTCTCCGCCGTCTCCCTCCACCTCTCTTCATCTGCTGCGGCCATGTGATGGGATTCCTTCACGAGATCCATGAGCTCGCCGCGCTCGTACATGGTCCACGCCAGCAGCGGCATCCACTCGCGGCCCTCCGGCGCTTCGTTGTCCATGTTCCTCCTCCGGCCAACGACCTCGAGCAAGAGCAAGCCGAAGCTGTAGACGTCGCACTTCTCGGTGACAGGTCCCGCCCCTAAAACCTCCGGCGCCATGTACCCGGGTGTGCTCGGCGCTCCCTGCACGGCGGCCGGCGCGTCGGCGCGGCTGAGCAGCTGCGCAATGCCGAAGTCGGTGAGCTTCGGCGTTAGGGACTCGTCGAGGAGGACGTTGCCGGCCTTGACCTCGTAGTGAATAATCTTCTTCTGGCACTCCTCGTGGAGGTACCGCAGCCCTCTCGCGACGCCGACAGCGATGGCGAGCAGCTCCCCAGGGCCGACTGCGTGGCGCTGATCGAAAAGGTACTTATCAATGGATCCCTTCGGCATGAGCTCGTACACCAGCGCGCGCACGCCAGCGTCGAAGCAGAACCCGATGAGCCTGATGAGGTTGATGTGGTTGGTCCGCCAGAGCGTGCCGACTTCCGCCATGAACTGCTGCTCCTTGACCTCGTTGCCGCTGTCCTCCCGCAGCACCTTGACGGCGACGTCGAGGCCGTTGGGGAGCATGCCTTGTACACGACGCCGAAGCCGCCGGCGCCGAGCTGCGCCGACATGTTCATGTTAGAAATTGATCTTCACCCGTTTTGGCCCAACGGCTTTAATGGGTCCTTGACCTAATCGCGCCCTGATCGGGGGCGCCCAGCCCATTATGGCTGGTGGGTTCCTGTCGCCAGCGCCACAATAAATAGAGGTAGAGGGCCGGTTAGGACTCATCACCTAAGTTCGTTTGTACCGCCGCACCTCACCGACATCCCTAAACCCGATCTGTGAGGAGGCGCTGTGCCGACAGGAAGCACCACCGCCGTCATCGCCACGACGACCGCCGTCACCGAGAGATCGACGACGTCGCCTTGACTTCTACGCCACTGCCCTCTCTACCGACCGACGCTACCCTAGCGCAGAGGACCGCATCGACAAAGGGCAGATGGCTGGATCGTCTTCCACGACTCCGGCGACCGGATCTGAAGGTATTGATCATCTTCGAACCACAGATTTATTATCGACATAGAAACTCTTGGATCTACGCTTCTAGACCCAGAGAAAAGATCACAACATTGGCATCAGAGCCAGATCTAGGAGTGGATCCCGACGAGTATAGAAAAACTCGCCGAAACCCTACCCGCGAGCAAAGATCCGAAAGAAAAATTGTAGCCTTCGGCTACACTGTGGCGGATGCCCTCAGGCTCCGCGAAAAAGAAAAAGAAAAAGAAAAAAAAAGAAAGCCGCAAAAGATCTATTAAAAAAAATGGTG
>BCLH01001748.1:7001-26147 GCA_001602315.1 Zoysia pacifica | reverse complement strand
GCGAGACGGCAGGATTTCGTAGGACCCATTGCATGTAACCCCGGGGCTCCCCCTATATAAAGGGAAGCCCGGGGAGCGATAGAGAGGGAGGAGGACACACAGACAACAGACCCCGATTTTCCTACACCCAGGGTTCTCCCGCGAAGAGAGGCCCCCGTCTTGTAACATTATCCTCGAGATAATCCGCCCCCTGGACGTAAGGTATTACACCACCCGGGTGGCCCGAACCAGGTTAAAAATCCCCCTGAGTCTATCTTAGATTTGGCCATATCGAATCCGAAGGCACACCATCCTTCACGACCGTATATTTATTGTGCCGGTGGTCAGAACACCGACAAGATCTTCTGTTGCCCATGTTCTCTTGATATGTCGATCTCAACCTCAGCGTTTTAGATAATAATAATGTTCTGTATGGATGGAAAATATCGGTTGCCAACAATTTCATGATTTTTTTTTATGTAATTTATGCATCTGGATGTTTGGAGTAGATTTAGCTGGCTCCTAAGCTTAGTCCATTCCGAATAAGAAACATCTATTCTGATACATTATGAAGGGATTAATTAATCACATGTTTGTGGATTTACAAACTGCGGTCAAGATGGACTCTAAAAGCAACTCTCATAGCGACCTAAAAACTAATTTAGGTATTATATGATAAAACAATACTCTAACAGGTAATACTCATATGTAGCTATCCCCAACTTCACCCCATCGGCTATCCAAATTTGGTCGACCTATCCGTCGGAAATCGTCCACCCAATCTACTAGCGAAGCCGAACGATGCAAACACGTAGATCTGCCTGCTGCTCGTGCACGTCGATCTGACTACTTGCTGCTCGTGTGTCCTCAGGTCAACGATCGCACGGTGCTTGGGAGGCATCAGCTCAGCCGCAGAATGATTTAATATGAGGTGCTGTTTGAGAACCTGAAAATGAGCTTTGGGTTAGGGAAATGAAGCATAAGTTAAATCATTTTTAATGTTTGTGTAAAAGGTTAAGGAAATGGACAAGGTTAGAGATAGGAAAATGAGCTCTTATTTCCCTCTTCTGGTATCCCATTGAAAGGGGTGGAAAACGTTGGGAAATGAAACTCCTCTTCCTTGGAGCAACTTAACATGAGTGATGGATGGGCCTGTTCTGGAGTCATTTTTTGTTGTTGTGCGTTAGAACCATCAAGTATATTTTGTCACCCAACAGCCGCAGTTGCAGCACAAAAGCTGGCAGCCGAACGCGTCCGAAATGGTTTGATTTCCTCAACCTAAACCTAAGCAATGCTATGCCCATAACCTTAACCCAATTGGCACTCAAATGCCACCTGAGTAGTCAGTCCTGTTGCCGTCAGAACATGGAGATCATACTGTTTAAACCGAGATTAGAAACGCACCAGCTTGTGTTAACAGCCCATGAGTCACAAATACTAGCATATTTAAATTTTTTTAGCTATGTGATTATAAGTATCTATTGGAGTTAGATTTTTAACTACTCATGAGATTTAGCGCTTAACTAATTTTTTTTTAAATACTTAAATTAGAGCTACACGTTGGAGTTGGTCTGAGTTAATCCAACAGGAGAACTATTGAGAGACAAAGTTGGGCAATAGTCCCTTATTACTGCTTGCTTGCGATCATGCTCACGCGTATAAACCAAACTGCCACGCGCACCTTCCCGCTTCCTAGATGTAAACAATTCGAAAAAGGGGCCAAATTGAAAACCCAGGGTTCTCGCAAATCCTGCGCCGTTCTGTTTTCCTCGGGGGGCGCCCCTGCCCCGCCGCCTTCCTCTCCCCGTTCTTCCCTGTCTCGCGGAAGACTCAAATCCCCGCACCGCCTTCGCGAGTTCTGCGAATCCCCTCACGCGCCGCCGCCGCCTTCGCGAGTTCGCGTCCTTCGCGGCGATGGATTTCTACTCGGACGATTCGGACCCCGACCTCGACGCCGAGCTGCAGGAGGACCTCGACGCGCTGCGGCGCTCCTGCATCCTCTCGGGCGCCGCCGAACCCGACGCGGCGGTCGCGCAGTTGTCCGCCGCCGCCGCCGCCTCCTCGTCCTCTTACCTCGCCGGCCCCTCCACCCCCGCGGCCTCGGCCTCGGTGACGGCGCCGGCCGCCGCTCATGACTCCTCGGACGACGACGAGGAGGACGAGGACCTGGCCCTCGTCCGCAGCATCCGCGAGAGCCTCCGCCTCACCAGGGCCTCGCCGCCGCCCGACGCCGGGGACGGCACCACCGAGCCGCGCCAGATCTGCGTCTGGCCGCCGTCCGACACGGACGACGACGAGGAGGAAGACCTCGAGACGCTTCGCGCCATCCAGCGCCGCTTCTCGCACTACCAGTCTGGTATGTTCACCTGCGATCTCGGTTCGTAGACCCCCTAAATTAATTTTCTATCGTTTTGAAAATTCAGCACAGGCAATGTCTGCAATTTTGTTTCTATCTAGGTAGTAATTACTTCTCACATAATTGACAAACGACCGTTACTCTTTTGATTCACGTGATGCAGGCACCTCTACTTCGTCTCCGAAGGACCTAAAATCTAAGGCATTCCTAGAAGCACGCGGCGAGTGTATTGCAACTGAACCTGAGAAAGACATCACTGTGCAGAAGGAGAATGTAAAGGCTGTCCTAAGTCGCACTGGGTTCCCGAAGGCGGCCCTGCTATTGGTGGACGCTCTCAAGAAGAACAGAGCGTGCCAGAAGTTCATTAGAAGGAAGATGGTTAACATAGAAGCGAAGATCGAAGAGAATAAGGAGCTTAGGGATCGTGTGAAATGCCTGATGAATTTTCAGTTAAGCTGCCGAAGAGCAGCAGGAAAATTTCTGTGCCAGAAGGAGGATCCTCGTGTCAGATTGATTTCATCCAGAAAACCAAGTGCGCAGGTTGCAAAGGTAATGCATTGCAGCCGTGCACTGATTCTAGCATTCATGTTGCGTGGCAAGTTTTGTTATACAGCATAATTATTTCTTCAACTCTCCTCTCTTTTTTTTTCATTTAAAAATAGTTTTAAATTCATATTTGAAATTGGAAATATGTGTTGCATATTGAAACATTTTTGCGGTTTTATTATGCATTGTGACATTTTCGTGCTTCATCTTTTATTCTAAACTAACATTTGTAGATGCGCCATTTTATTTTTGTAACACTTATTTGTCTTATATTACCAAATTATGATCTCTCTTGTAAGGAGGGTAATGCCATTGTCATCAAAGTGACGGTATGTCATTCTTATCAGAAATAAGATAACATAAGTGTTTTACTACCTCATTTCAGCCATGGGGATTTTGTCTTCTTCTCGTGTTTCATCCTGTATGCGATGATAATTGTAACATATGTATGTTTTCACATAATTTTTCTTATTTGCTTGAGCCTTGTACTAAAGATACTTGTATGAACTAAAATCTATATGGTGCAGAATAAATACAAGAAGATGCCTTCTCTATTTCTTGGCCCAGCAGAGAACCTGCATGTTTCGAAGTATAAAACGGTGCTGAAGCAATTCCCAATGTCACTTCAGAAGCAACCATGGTTGGATGCGGAGAAAAATAAACTTGCCCGAGGAATAAAGCAGCAATATCAAGAAACATTGATTTTGGACTCGATGAATAATAGAAGGTGATATCAAACTCTTAATTATTGATCCCAAGGGATATTTTCTGTCATTTATTTTTGGTCATATGACTTCTCAATTTAAAAATATATTATTTTGTTCAATATTTGTTGATAATTTTTCATTTTATGAGCAAAGCATATTAAATCCAATGTCTATATGAAAGTTAGTAGCTACCCTGTTTCACAGTGATGCAACCCGTTAAATAAGTTCTTATTAGTATCTCTGCTAAATTGGTTGGACTGAGCATTTACCAAATTAATAAATTTGACAGTTTGTGGCTTTGAGCAATTTGCGGTATTGATGTATTTGTTTTCGACAAAAAGAAAAGTATGTGTGATGCCAACCTTATGATTTTCAACATAATTTTACTGGGTTTAATTATTAATTATGAAGGATTCTTGTGCTGCAGTGGCACCGGTGATTTCGGTGCTCTCGATATGGCATATGCGCTGACGAATGCTGCCAGCAGTTTTGAGGTGCCTCCAGAAAGCCTCAGATCGGTTCTGCCATTGATAAACTGGGATAAAATTGCTGCAATGTATCTACCTGGTCGATCTGGTGCTGAATGTGAATCAAGGTACTTTTCCACTTACTACTTTCCTTATTGGTGCTTTCAGATCATCCTCTGTATTTTATACAGCCTGTATACATCTTTCAAAAAGTGTCATTTTTACAATGTGATCAGGTGGCTAAACTGTGATGACCCATTGATCAATCACAATGCCTGGACAAAACATGAAGAAACAAGGCTTCTATGTATTGTTCAACAAAAAGGAATGTGTAACTGGATTAACATTGCAGTTACATTGGGTACTCAGCGGACTCCATTCCAGTGTCTTGCTCGTTATCAACGCAGTCTCAATCCACACATACTTAATAAGGCCTGGACAAAAGAGGAAGATCTCCAGCTTAAAGCTGCTGTTGAAACTTACGGTGCTAACTGGCAACTAATATCAACTAAATTAGATGGTCGCACTGGCAGTCAATGCTCTAATAGGTAACATGTCTTTTTTAATCATTTTCTATCAGGGCCTTTCATTAATTGGGTTTGTAGCTGTATTTGGCAATATTTCACATTTGACGTTGCTAGGTGGAGGAAAACCTTAAACCCTGAAAGGACCGGGGTAGGGAGGTGGTCTTTGGATGAAGACAAATGCCTTATGGTAGCGATCAAATTGTTTGGGTCTGGCAACTGGAGTAGGATTAATCAATTTGTTCCTGGTCGCACGCAAAGTCAGTGCCGTGAGAGGTAATATATTGGTAAATGGTTTCAACACATTAGATCAGATTTTCTGATCCGATGCTAATTCAAGAACTTTATCTTTTTTGAGCAGGTGGTGTGATGTTCTTAATCCAAATTTAAATCACGGGGAATGGCAGCCTGAAGAAGACTGGAAGTTATTAGCTGCAGTAGCTAAACTTGGGCAGGCGTGGTCCAAGGTTGCTAAGATGATTCCTCGCCGTAGTGATAATATGTGCATGAGGTAAAGATTTTTTTTTTCTGATTTAGCATGTTAATATCAACAATATGCTTCATGATGACGACTGACTTGCTAACACTTTTTAGTCGTGAATTGCAGTCGATGGAAACGACTGTGTCAAGATAAATTACCTGCACTTCAGGCAACGAAGCAAATAAAGAAAACTGTTTTTCAATCCAATTTTGTTGATAGAGAGAAAGAACGACCTGCAATTGGCCCTGATGACCTAATAACACTTGTGCATTCCCAAAGTGACAGTCATGATGAGAACACTACAAGGTACTAATATGCTTGTGAATTTCATTTAGTAATTGTGTCCTTTCCATATTGTGAAAGATTTTAAAAAAAGTATTCATATGTTTTTATGAGTTCCATTTTGTCATCATGGATAACCCACCAGCTAATGATGTAGCAAATGTTTATCTGACAGTGTTATGCTTTTGCCAATTAGAATACCCCCACAATGCCCACATGAAGTTCAAAGGAGAAACTATTATACAATACAGATCTTGCACTGAGGCTTTAGTGGATCCTAACTTTTGAGTTTTCTCACTATTTTGTATCATTTTTTTTTGAAGAGGTGGATCGAAAAAACAAGTGAAAGAGGCTTTGCCTATGTCCGATGGTCTTAGCTCTTCATCAAAGGGTCGTACCAGATCCAAGAAGAAATATACTCCTGACAACAATGTATCTGTGCAAAAGATAGGATCTATCCCTGAGAATAATGAGGCTGTCCCAGCAGAATTGAGGGGGATTGTCAGCACTGATACCGGGGCAGAAGAAAATAGAATGGCAGAATCTGATTCTCTTGGTGAAGAGGCGGTAGTCAAGAAGAGAAAGAGAGCTTCAAAATCTGATGGCAATGAGAAAGCTGTCAAAAAGAGGATGAGGGGATCTATCCCTGTGGATAATGAGGCTGTCCCAACGGAATTGAGGGGTATTATCAGCACTGATATTGAGATAGGAACAAATAAGATTATGGATCCAGTTCCTGTTGTTGAAGAGGGAGTACTTAAAAAGAGAACTAGGCGCACCAGCTCTGTTTGCAATGAGGGAGCTGTCAGGAGGAGATCAAATACTGTTGGCAGTGGGGGAGTTGTCAGAAAGAGGATGAAGGGATCCATCTCTGTGGATAGTGAGGCTGTCTCCATGGAACTGAGTGATATTATCAGCACTGATATTGATGCAGGAACAGACAGTATGATTGACCCTGTCTCTACGGGCGAAGAGGTAGTAGCCAAAAAGAGAGGGAGGTGTGCCAACACTATTGGCAATGAGGCAGTTGTCGGAAAGAGGAGGAGCTCTATCTCTGTTGGTGAGGAGGGCACCATGAAAAGGAAAAGGAGGGGTTCTGTTTCTGTTGAAAGTAATGGCACTGCTACGAGAAAGAAGAGAGCATCATCAAAGTAGCACTTCTTTCTTTACGATTTTGTCTGCCTTCAGAATCTCTGATAACATTTGCATTGGTTTTTCTCATTGAGTCGAGTGATAACGAGTTACTTTTTTCTGCTGTGAACAGGAAGCCAACCGAAGATTGCTCGATAGCCGAAAATATCATGACTGCTATCCCTGGGTCGGACCTTCCAAGCGTACCTTCTGAAGAAAGAGTCATCAACGATGGAGATCTGAATAAGGGGAAGAGAAAATCAACCCCAAGGTGTGTCACGTACTAATCTTCTTTTCTTTACTTCTTTCGAGGCATGTATATATATCATTAAGGTGATGTGTCAATTGTTTACTAAGAGGTTTTGACATCCTTATTCATAGACCCAAGCAGATAAATATGGCTGAAGGAGAGGATGATAAACACTCCACATCTGTGCGACTCACCACTTGTCTTTCCTTTGCCCGGAGGAATGGAATTCACAGGAACAAAACATAGCGGAGAATTGAGGCTCAAGATCATCAAGAATTACCGTGAGCCAAGACAGTGTGTGAAACTGGGTATGAATATTTCTGTGGTATGAAGTTTGGAATTTGTTTTACTCTATAGTACAGTATCCGTGAAATATTTTCTTTTATTTTCTGTGACTGCAGAACGCGATCCTTGATAGGGTATTGCACTATGAAGGTGATCCTTTCCTTGACAGGACTTATCTTTGATACATGAAGAACAGTACAAATTGAGTAGCAGACGGTACCTGGTACGTTCAAAGCAGTAAAGTATCAATTATCAGTACTTAGGCTTTAAGGAGCGAAGGCACGTCCTTATCGTCTTCTCTTTTTAGGATGACGTTCAGATAAATGGAAGTTCATCAGGCGCCGTGACTTGCACGTGCAACTGCGATGAACAGAGGATCAGAGAAGCTCCGTAGATTCCTTTACAGAAAACATTATCACTTTTTAGCTACGTAGTAGATTAGAGTGGGTTTCTATTATATGTATTAATCATTTGGTGGGTGTCCAACAAGGCAGCTACTGCCCCTGGATGCGATCTTTTTACGCCAAACTGCTATACTGTTCCGATGGAATGATTGGTTATTCTTCTTTTTTTTTTTTGGAGGCAATGTGATCCGTTTTTGGCCATGAACTGGGCGTTACTGGTCTATGCAACTGTTTTTTTGGAAAAAGAAAAATGGTGGAATGTCCTTAGAAAAAACTAAAGTTCATTGCAGCAGCAAGTCGATTCCGATCACATAGATAGGTGATTCGCTCACCAAAAAGGTGAAAAAGTATCATCAGATACCCTCAACCAATTCCATCCCACAAGGCAACAAGCTATTTATAATTATACAGCTGATCCGGATATACCAGGTAGGTAAAGGGGCAACATCAATTTCTGGGGATAGCCTGTTGATTTTTTTATATGATGTAACCTTATACATAACGAATACATCAATATTACCAGGAACAGCTACAATCTGCAATAAATACGAATTACCGAGAATCGAACGAATGACCATAAGCACTATATGTAAATGCTGCCATCTCTGAGTGAGCGACTAGAGCCCCCTTGATCAAATTCTCTACAAATGTATTCACCTAAGCTTTAGCCAGATGGTTGCTAAGAGGCAACATAGAGGTCTTCACATAATCACGGCCGCCGGCGGTTCATACCCACTACGGTGTGCCTTCTGCCATGTCCACGCAACCTTGAGGCTCTCGTGCAGGTTGGTGTGCTGGGCTGTCCAGTTCAGCTCACGGTTGATCTTCGCGGGGTCGCTGTACACTTCTGCGTAATCACCTGGTCGGCGGGGGAAGTAGTCGACCTTGATGTCGACTCCGGTTGCCTTCTTACACGCTTCCACGAACTCTTTCACAGACCGACCTGGAAAATCGAATAAACATGGAGTATTAGCTTATTGAAACTGTAGTATCTTGAGTTCCTGTTTTCATCTGAAAAGAATACAGGTGATCTGAGGATGACCTTTTCCAGTGCCAACGTTGTATATGCCGACTCGGCCTCTTTCTGCCTTGTTTAGCGCCTTCACATGGGCGTCAACCAGGTCAGTAACATCGATGTAATCTCTTACACAGGTGCCATCAGCTGTTTCGTAGTCGGTACCTTTAACCTGTAGTGGCACAAGAACTAGTAATCAGGGATGTCCTGTGAGCTAAAGATTGTACTGATATCAAAGGCAATAGGCTACAATGCATCTCCTGTTTTCAGATCACAAAGGTCCATGGCAAATATCACGAGTTATTAGTTGGTGTACCTTCAAACCTTGAATTATCCCCAGAGCAGCATCAAAGCATGCACCAGATATCCGGCCGTGCTCACGCAGTTCTGGTCTGGGAGCCTCACCCAGCCTACCTTCTGGATCGGAACCAATGACATTGAAGTACCTAGTAGTGTAAGGTTACTCATCAATAATTCATGGTATTCAAATGATAGTTTGAGAATGTATTAAAAAGTTGTTACGCCAACCTTAGAATCATCACAGCCATATCTGATTTCTTTGATTTGGAAAAATCCAAAATGATGTCCTCTGCCATCTTCTTGGCCTTCCCATATGGGTTGATAGGAACCTGAACAATGATATTTATAGCACATGAATTCACAAGAAACTTCAAAGTTTTACTCTCCATGAATAACATCCTGAAAGCCTTCGATCTATTACAGAAAGAATGAAAAGTTCACAGAAGCAACAGCTGACCTGCGGAGTTTCTTCAGTGATAGGCATTTTCTCAGGCTCTCCATATGTGGCGCATGTGCTGGAGTATATGAGAGTTTTCACATTGTGTGTTGCCATAGCTTCCAGCACCACCAAAGTGTTTGCAGTGATATTATGATAATATCTGTTGAAAGAGTTTTAGTATCCAGGTAGGAACGTCAATGAAAAACAGGACTAATAAGGAAGTGCCATACCTCAGAGGTTCAAGTGTGCTCTCACCAACATAAGCAACAGCAGCGAAGTGCATCACAGCATCAAATGCATTTTCTGCAAATATTCTATTAACCTAAGACATGTTAAGGAAATGAAATCTTAAAACTCTTCAAACTGTCGAATTTAGCTGTTCTTGAATGAAAGCTTCTCCTAGGAAACTATAAAATTTGAATAGAGAAGATATCAGGATACAGCTTTTGGATCGCCTAAATCTGCTTGTATGAATTGCAATCGCCCAGGTTCAGGGAACAAGTTCTGAAGAACCTTGATTGCCCCAATATTTCCTCTTGAAAGATTATCCTGGAGATACCAAAAGTGTGCGAGTGTCATATTAATTTATAATTTACAATGATTTCAGTTAAGCAGGAAATTGCAACAGGAAGTTGTAAAAGAAAAAAAAATTACCACAATGGTGACTCTGAATGAGTCTTTCAACAGCCGAAGAGCAGCATGTGAACCTATGTAGCCAGCACCACCGGTCACTAGCACGTGCGTCACTCCAGGTTCATGGATAGAGAACTGGACACACCACAGAAGTAAATACTCTACTATCAGTAAGAAGATACTTAGCTCCTGAAACAACTTTTAGTAGCACTTCGTTCAATTCCAGTTAGGGGAAAGCTTTAAGCATCATTTTTTTTGGAAAACTTCGGTACTACAATTCAACTAACAGATCCGACTAAACTGCTTCCATGACAGGAAGATTACCACACTGGGAGGCCTCCGGTGACAGGGCGGCTGGGTGAGCATCACGACACACATGGCCGTGAGGAGCGCCACCATGATGATCTTGCTGAGGTAGCGCGGCTTGCGCTTCGGATCCGAGAAGTCCATTATCTCTGCAAACAGAACCAGTTCGGTAAGCAATATGCACGCGGGCAGCAGAAATTTCTTCCAACAATCAGAAAGGAAACATGAAGAACCGGCACAGCTGAAAAGTCCCAGAGTTTGAATCCCCAACAAGTGGTAGTACACACCAAGGACCCAATTATACAAGATGAAACACTGAAGCATCGATACTCAGATTGTTACCAACTCGAATTGCTTCGGGAACAGCAACGGATGCAGCAAGCTGAGACTGAAAAGCGAACCTGAGAAGGACCAAGATCTGGCCGGCCTCTGCTGCGGCCTGTTCCGGTTGGTGGGCAGCATCTCGAGCGGCTGCGGCTGCACACCAACGTGGGCAGAACGATTGGAGAAGAGGAAGAGCACCACGCGAACGGAAGGGAGAGCAACTGGAACCGGGTTCGGTTGAGGGCTTGAGGCGTCCGTCCCCCGGTAGCTCAGCGTTAGCTACCTGCGGACGGAGGCAGCAGATCCAAGCGGCGCGCAATAACCCGGCCGCACCAACCTCTTTTAGAGCTCGCGGGAGGGAAGAAAGGCGACGGCAGATCGCGTCCGGGGGCCGTCGGAATCGGGACGGGGACACGCGGATGCCGCCAGAGGGGAACAAAGGTGGCGCCTTTCGCTGCGATTATTGCAGCCACGACCGGCCCGGCGCTGGCTGTCGGTTCTCTTCTCCTCGCTGTGCTGGACTGGACCGGGCAGGGGAGGAGGAGATGGGAGATGAGGAATGGAAGGTGCCGCTCTCGTCTTCGCGTGGAGTTAAATTTGGTAAGATAACGGAGGCCGCCGCGTGACCGGGAGTGACGGAGAGATGGCACTGGCAGGTGTCCTCGTGAGCAGAGCAGAGGCTGCTGTACCAACCAACCTCGGTGGACCGCGGCTCGCCAGTGTCAGTGGAGTCAGTCAGCGGCGGTGGTGGTCCGTGCTCTCTGCCGCCTGTCGCTCTCTCGCTCTGCGTGACTGACGCGTCGAGGTCGTTGCGCTCCCTTTTTCAAAGGTGGAGGACGCGGCATGGGTCGGCGGCGGCTGCTCTGCAGTGGCGAGGTAGATGATGGGGCCCGCGGGGACGGCACCCTGCCAGTGCGGAACGCACGGCGCGCCGGTCGGCTCGGGAGTCGTCGTCGGCCGGCACGTCGCGACCTGGAGAAACGCGAACGCACGCCGCGACTTGCGCGTGGGGGGAAGGCGACGTGCGGCGGACGGCGGTCGGTCCGTCAACGGCGAGGTCCGGTCAGCGTTGCCGCCACCAACGGATGGACGGAAGGTGCCTTCGACGCGGGTTCTCACCGTGCCGAGGACGCGCGCCGCACCGAAAATTACGCGCTGCAGTACTGTATGTGTGCGTTTGCATAAACTAACTGTGCATAGCAACCCACAAGGGCCGATCGTAGTTGTACTGTATCAAACACACATGGCGCCATGATCGTAGCAGCGTGCTGCTGATCGAGGACGACGACATGTCCCGTCACTCTCATGCACCTGCACTTCAGTTTGTGCCTTTTTCACGTTCCTCTTTATATTGTTTTCGAATTGGTGGGAACCACGGATCCCTAAACAAATTGAACAGAATAAACTGAACCTTTTTGAGTTGCCACCTTTGGCATAAATAATGCAGCTGTGTTGAAAACCCTGCACGAAAATATAGAGAACTTCAAAGGACAGGTCGAGTACTCAAGCAGGCAGCGTGCACATGTACTTCGACGTTGATCAGCCACCTAAACCATGCAAAATAAATTAAGAACGGCAAGAGTTGCTAAAGTTGACTGACATGGGCCAGATTCCGCGAAGCATGTGCACGCCAGACGTCAAAGACCAGTTTCTCGCATAGCTCTTGATTAGTATTATTTCATCCGACCAGCTAGTGTGCCTCCATTATTGGCATCGCCATGACAGGTTAAATTATGAGTGTATGAAACAGTCAACTGAAACTATGTACTGTAAAAGAGTCAGTTTGCGTTTGTTGCAATGTGAAAATCTAGTTAGAGGTATATCTATCATCTCTTGTGAAATGTTATTTTAAACGAGGGATTTGCATATTTTTAAACTTCGATCATCCTGTGTGCTTACGGGAGCAACAGCCGAAGAAAATATTTGGTGCAAGTGCCAGAGCACAGACGCAGCGAATGCATGTTGCGTCTAAAAAAAGGCAAATCGGGCAGCTTTTATCGCGTGTTTGACATGGCTCTACTCTATTGTAGAGTAGCTACGTTTTAAAACTCTCTGGTGAAGCTGCTCTGCTATGAAGTTGAAGTTGTTTGTTGAGATGTTTAGCCAGTGAATAACTCTAACTCTAAAAAAGAGAGTTTATTCGATGGATTACCATACATACCCTTGGTAATTTAAATATTTTTTTAAAAATAATTAAATCAATATATTTCTTTCCTATGATTTTTGGGAGTCCGAAATCTGTTTGACCGTACGGAACACGTGGTCACATGATTTGATTTTCTTTCCTCACTAGTTGAACTCCCACACAACGGTGTCGGGTCGGGGAGAGCATCCGTGCCATCCCGTGAACCAGGAGCATCAGATCAAGGAATTCGTGTAGCAGTTCGTCGGTGTGGCCGCGTCATTCGCGAACCGGTTCTTCGTCGTTACCGTCTCAACTCCCGATCCGATGTCGGTTGGCAGCAATTCGTTCGTTGATTCATCCCCGTAGGATCAGGAACGTTTAGGCCCGTCGTCGTTTTTCTCTGCGTGGAGCCCCCCCCCCCCCCCCCCCCCCCGCCCCCGATTGAATCTGAATCTCATAAGTATTTAAACGGATGAGTTTTTAAAAAATTATAAAATTCTATAAAATCTTATAAATTTAAATATTATTTAAAATTCTATATAACAATGCATATTAATCTATCTAAAATAATAAAATTTTATAATCTAAATGATTAAGATTTTGAATTTGTAGAATCCAAATTTTAAAATCAAAGATTTTAAATAAAATCATTTGATCCAAACAGTTGAGATTTTAAATTCTCAGAATTCAGATTCGGAATCCAAAATCCCCAAGTCAAGTAGCCATCCAATAGCATCCTCGGGGTTCCTAGTTCGCTAATGCGTCAGTGAGGTAAAGAAGCGCGCCGCGCGCGCGTGCCCGCATGCTGTGGGTTCGGACGAGGGAGCGGCGGCGGAATGACGCCCGGCCAAGTCGATGGATCTCGCGAGGGTGGGGAAAAAAATTTGATCGAGGATGGAAGAAAGAAATAAAACGGTTTGTTTGGGGTGCGTAACGACTGACAAAGGTGGGTTATTATTTTAGAACTCCATGTTTTATTTAGATTTGGGTTTTTTTGGAGTTGAAAAAAAAAATACTCCAAAAAATTGAACTAAGCTCCACCAACTCCATGCAGTTGAGCTGCTCCACGAAAATTAAGAGTTAAATCGTTTGACTAAATTTTTTAAGCTCCAAAGCAGAGTTGAACTCTGATCCATGCCAAACACACCCTAAATTGTGCTGGAGTTGGTAAGCCCAGCCCAGCATATTATTATATGCCTAAAAAAATTCAGATCGGGAAGAGGACTAATTTTTGTAATCACAACGGGACAGTCAAGACACAAAAACAAGAAGCCAAGACCAACCTTCTTCGTTTTTGTCAGTCAGCATCTCAAACAATTTTGCCAGTCGAGCATGATTAATAGGCCACTTAGACAAATTATTCTGAGATTCCCCTTTTCAAAGAATGCATTCTCAAACAAAATACTTCTCCCTCTGTTTTAAACTATCATTGTTAGAGCGAGAATTTTAATTATTATTAACAAAGTAAAGTGCTATCCTAACAATAATAATTTAAAAACAGAGGGAACACTCAGATAGTACACCAACTGAAACTCTGAAAAAATAGAAAGTGAACACAATGCTCAACAGGCCACCAGCTGAAACTACGAAAAGTGGAAAAGATTCCCGTTTCAGGATTCTAATTCTGAACTGTCAGCCAGGCATATATAGTAATAAAGTACTAGACAAACCTGTTGGAAAAGTGTCATCAAAGATGTGGCATCAAAATTAAGGATGGTACATTACCTTCTTGAAGTATGATTCTGACTTCTCACAGTTGCTGTATCGCAACAATCAGCTGGGCAACCCAATATCATCATGAGATGGCATGTCAAAGTAACAATTTGGAGTGACAGAAAGAAGAGCATGAACTATTATCACAAGTTGATCCGGGGAATGTACAACCACCTGATATCCCATGGGTGAATCTGCTCAAGGGTAAGAGAAGGAAAACAAAAAGAACTAAGAATAATCTAATCTTATACCTCGCTATCGGTACGCTAGTCACCAGTTTGAATCTAAAAGGTTTTACAAGGACAACATAGAAAATACACTACAGTTGATCACAATTGCTGCTCTTCTTTCTTTTTTTTTTTTTGCTTTCTTTACCTTTTTTGGATCTTCTTGCCATCTTTACCTCCAGTATGATTTCAGTAAGAGTTGTTTAACTCTGCAGGAACTGAGAAAGGAGCAAGGGTATTTGAAGGGATAGGAACACCACCCCCTCGGAGAGAAACTGTGGGTCTGCTCCACGCAGCAGTTGTTATAGCATGTAAATCGAAAAAAACCACAATGACAGTTATGTCATCATGGAAGTGCCGTCTTACCCCTCTATCAATTTTCTTGAGGTCCGAATACCTCATCTCCCTCTTCTTAGCTGCTTCCTGCATTGCAGTCTTTACTAATTTTCGAGCGATTCCCTGGTACACAAAAGTTAAATGACATCAAGAAAACAGCAAGAGATTCTATTGTGTCAAATCAACGAAGAAAACCAAAACAAATGCAACGGTGATGATTTAACTTCAATATGTGGATATACTGTTTATTTAAAATAGTCCTTGGCCTGACCATTACTTGTTTAGGGTCAACAACAGACATCCTTCCAAATATACAACTTAATTGCTAGTTATCCTGATTATATGGTAACAATTAAAAATCAACAACACAGAAGTAATTGATGATTAATACATAGTGAGAGCATTTTTCAATGTGTGAGAGAAAAAATGCTTGTACTCAACCTTTAAAAAGGTGACTGCATAAATTTTCGGATGAACTTTAATTTAGACTTTAATAGTTTCAAAACCACGAGAATTCTAGAATGAAATTTACTTTACAGCGTAGCAGTACTCCATTATAAAAATTAAACCATGATTTAGTTAAGAGAAAAAATAGATAGTTCATGGGGGGAAAGTAAGCCAGTCAAAAACTACTTTATAATATTGTAATTTTATTATTACAGTAATGCTTGGACATAGTTTGGAATTCGAGAACATATCACTGTCCAGAATAACAAGTATTGTAACTGGAGGGAGAGTATCTAACTCAAAATCTCACTCAGCCGATACATAGATAAGTCAAGAACAAAAGATTCAACTGACAAAAAAAATTGTCTGAAAAATGGAAATAGAATGTTCCATATTATGCTGGAGATGGTTTGCCAAGTGTCAGCAAAAACGTACAAACTTGCAGAGACTATGCTTAATGCACTTTCTTGAATTAAATTTTGCCCCAGCAATTATTTTGTATCAGTCTCTATACGACACTAGATAAAAATAAATGATGTGCACTTGTGTAGTGCATGCAGTTCTTATGCAGGTAGGCAAGTTTCCTCTGTGTGAGTGGTCTTTCTGAATTTACATTTTCTGACATTACAAATGTCTATCAAAGGCAAATTTCCTCTGTGCGTGATACATCAAGAACGAATGACACAAAAATGGAATGAAAAAATGGCAATAGAATATTCCATATTATGCTGGAGATGGTTTGCCAAGTGTCAGCAAAAAAATACAAACTTGCAGAGATTACACTTAATGCACTTTCTTGAATTAAATTTTGCCACAGGAAATAATCAATCACCTCCAAAAATAGATAAGTAAATGCTCGAAAATTGAATGTAAAGACCTACAACAGGGAAAGTGCTTAACCTGGTTCAATTGTGTCATTCAACAATCTAGGATCTTTCATACAATGACCTATATCTATTTCACTACTATCAAACATTATGGTTACAGCTTTAAGGAACATAGAACAAAAGGTTCTAAAATAAACATGAGACCCTAAAATTTCTTAGCTGACAAAACACAACCATTTACGGCAATAGAATCATCAGTAAATGCATGATGAAACACTACTAAAGTATATACAAAAAGTTTTGGTCGGGCAAACAACAATGCAAACTAACACTTAACCTCCAATGAACTAAGTTATAGCAACTAAAACATAAGACGGGAATACATACATTTCGAGGGCTACTTTGGACAAGGTCAACAGCTTCCTGATTACTAAGATGCTCCCAGAGTCCATCAGATGCCAAAATAATGAATTTATCGGTCGGCTGTATTTGGTGTACAGTTATTGCTGGATCAGAACTAAGAAGTGGTCTCTTGAAAGCTTCCTGAAGACGAAACTTTGAGTACAACGGTTCTCTATTGAACTCCGGTTTTTTCAGATATACGTCTCCAATAGATCTTGTTATCTGCAAACATCATCATATGTCCGTACCATGAAAACAAAGAATTTTGCAGAACAAACATCACATGCAGAAGTCTCCTAAGAACACTAGGCACGAGAAGTAATAGGCATGACATTTGAAGGGATAGAAAAAATCCCATCCCAGCTAAACCTGTAGTTCCTGACCAAGATCATTCACAGGGCACAAAAGGTGTCACCTCGAATACAAACAGTACTTGTATTACTTGCACAACTATATATGTTCAACGAACCACATGAACAATAGGTTCATCCATGGAGCTTGTATTAAGATAATCACATTCAATACATGTTTTTATTCTTGGTTCATAACAACATTGTCATATTGTCGAATACTCCCTCCGTCCAGGTTTGTTAGGCGTATTTGACATGGGATCAAAGACCAAGAGCGACTTAAATCTCGGTCACCCACGATTTAACTCAGCACCGTGACACTTGGTTCCGCAAGGAAAGCAGCCATGCGAAGCGATGCTATTAATTAGCCAACCAATAGAAGAGCCATGCACCCATGCAAATTAATTTCACCGTCCAGGAAACAGACATGCACGCTGGTCGAGGAGAGCTACCAGAATACGCCTAGCATTTGTGGAAAATTTTGTTTTGCAAATGTGCCCAAGAAAAATAGACGGAGGGAGTATATGAGTTTTTTTTTTCATAAAGGAAAATTTTGCTCCATGCAAAAAACAATAATCGTGCATAACTGAATACATATAAATTACTATACAAATAAAACCACATAATATCGCATGAAAAGGAAAGTGTAACTACAAAACTAGTTGAGGTACAATGACCATACAAGATTAAGGTATAGAAAACTGAAATTATGTCGAGTCAAAGAATGGACAAAAAATTAAAGTTTAGCAGAATGAACAGAAGCGGCTCAGTCTCATGCAACAAGTTCCGAGTTCTTAATTTTTTCTATACCTGGATGATACCCTTGACACGCCAAACATTGTGCTTTAGGACCACAATATGGGGATCCTCAGGATGTGTTGCTTGCAACTCTCGTCTAACCTCCTCGTAGGATGCATTGTGTTCTGCCGAGAGCTGCATCGCCAAAACCTCTCCAGTTCCCTTGACTAGTCTCCCAAGAACAGCGCGGGAGTCCCCAAGGTTTGCAACATACAGAGTTCCAGCACAAACCACTCCAACCAGACAGCATGAGCCTACTGCCGCTAATTGAGGCCTCACCGACCATTGGCTGCTAACTACAGAAACAAACCCCTCCTCGGTCGCTCGGAAAGCCTTACGTATCACATCCGCTGACATGCACTTATGTTCGGATGCAAATCCTGAAAAATAAAGTTTGTCATGCAATAGCGCAATGAAAATTTTGGCAAGTAGAAAATTATGGTAAGTGAATTAAAGACAGTGCCTACATAGATAATTTATAGGCATAAAAAAGTCAAGCAGATTCAAACTTGGCAAAAGTCCATGCAATGATGCGCTTCCATTCTAAAACACTATTCCATGCAATGATACGCTTCCATTCTATTCCAATTAAAGCAAGCACGAATTGAATAGGGCAACCTTAAGCACACATCTAAACATACTGCATTTGAGTTCACACGCATTTTCCCTAGTATAATCTATGTCGAAGAGCATTTCATTGAATTCAAGTTTACAACTGAGCTCTACCAAAATAGAAATATTTTTACCCCGGAGCAATCAACACCAACTGAGCTATTTGCGTCTCATACCGTAATTATATATCAAAATGGAAACTTTTTTGACCAAGAGTAATCAGCATCGACTGAGATACTTGCATATGAAGCAATTGGATGCTAATTGTGAATCTAATAGGTTAGGTTCACTGCTGAATCTAATAGGTTACGTTCTCTAGCGTTTTGATCTGAAAAAAAAGGAGGCATGAAGCTAAGCGACATCAGATGACTCACTCCTCAGATGATTGAAGAGATGATCGTTGATGTATCGCGCCGTCTCCGGTCCACCATGCCCATCGTAGATGCCGACGAAGGTGCCCTGCAAGCCGGGCTCCGTGGCGCTGAGCGGCCCGGATTCCACCTGGCTGTGGTCCTCGAGCAGGTTATTGGCCTGGACGACGGCCATGGAGAACTCGCCGTCGACGACCTGCCCGCCGTCCTTGTACCACAGGAGCCCGTCCTGGCGCCCCGCGGCGTCCGACCCTCTGCGGGGCCGCGCGGCCGGCGACGCCGGCCCCCAGCACGATCTCAGGTACTCCATCGCAGGGCGGACGCAGCGCCGGCCGCCGGGGTCGGGTCGGATCTGGATCCAATCCGATCCGATTGACTCCACGTCGAGGACGGGGGGACGGAGGCGCAGAGGGATGTAGGATGTCCCGCGGCGGAAGCAGCGGAGATTGGCGGTGGCGCGGCGGCAGCTCTGCTCCGGCAGCGGCGAGGCCGGCGGGGCGGGGGCGGGG
>BCLH01001747.1:53224-63624 GCA_001602315.1 Zoysia pacifica | reverse complement strand
GCAGGGACCGGCGGCGCCGACCGCCCCTAGGAGGTCCCCAGGCGAGGGCCCCTCCCACTCGAAGGGGCGATCGATGGCTTCGGCTATCTGATGGATCGGGTGAGAGGTGTCCGAGCCCTCAACATGCAGTTGGTCGCCGGCCTCCGTCGGTTGTCGAAGGTCGCCGAGGAGGTCGGCGCCATCTACGACGAGGCTCACTTCATCGAGTGCCGGGTGAGCTTCGAGTCCTGCTCTCGGTTTCCATCTTTTTCGATTCTTGGGCTGATAATCTCTTGTAGGACAACTTATACGCGGTGCTGGGTCGGCCCCCGCTGGGTTCGCTGCCCAAGCCGAGGTCGACGCCCTCAAGGAGTTGCTGGCGAAGGCGCGGGCCGAGTCGGAGGAGGCCGCGGCTGACCTGAAGTCGTAGCTTCTTGCAGCGCGAGAGTCGGCTCGCATCGCCCTCAAGGAGGCGAGCAAGGCGCGCGCCGAAATGGCGGCGTCCGAGGCTCGGGCCACCCGGACCGCGGCGACCCTTGAGCGTATTCTTTCGACCCTTGGGGTCAGGTTCTGACTCGTCCTGTCGCAGGGCTTCGTCGCCAAGCAGCGGAGCACGATACCGAGATGCGGCGCCTCGGGCTCCTCCACCAGCACGCTGAGGGGGCCCGCTTGACCCTAGAGCAGACGCTGCGCATGACGAAAGAGGAGCGCGACCGTGCTTTCGAGCAGGTCGACCTTCTGAAGTCGAAGCGGGTGGTGCTCCAGTTCGAGGTTGAGCAGGCGGCGGCGGATCTCGGACATATGCGTTAGGAGGCAGCCAAGGTCCAGGAGGAGCTCTCCGCGGCCCAAATCCGAAACGAGCGCCTTCGGAAGAGCCTCGACCGGATAGGACAGGCCGCCGAGGCCGCAGCAAAGGAGCGGGACGGTGAGGGTTGGCCCCTCCCTATTTGCTCTAGCTATCTTCGATTTTCTTCTAACATTTTGGAATGCAGGATTGGCAGGCGAGGTTCAGACCCTGAGGTCGGCGGGTCTGAGCCTCATCGGGAAGTTGTACTCTGGAGTGCCGGACTCCGTCCCGACGGTCGTCGTTAAGCACGCTCTGCAGGAACTCCCAGAGATCGTCTCCAACGTCATGATGAGGGCGCTGGTGGACGGGTCCTCAACAGCCTTGGCCCTAGTCCGCTCCCACTATCCGGATGCGGATCTCGGTAGGGTCATCGAGGGCTTCGCGTCGGGCTACTCGGACGAGCAGCTGGACGCGATCGCGGTGGAGACGTAGGAGCCGGGGGCGAAGGCCGTCACCAACTTCAAGACGGAGGACTTCTTGCCCGAGCGATTCGGCCTGTTTCCTTATGTATAAGTCCGAATATGTAAAGTGTCATTGTATTAATGAAAAATATCGTTCAAACAATGTTCGAGAAATTTTTACGAGTTTGAATGTTAATTTCTGACCCTCCTTCGCGTGTTGCGCCTGTTTTTTGTGCCCCCTTCGGCGTCAATCAAACGAATGGGCCGAGTATAGCTCGTAGGGTCGGGTGTCGGACCCGATACAGCCGTAGAGCGTCATCAGTTCCTGATTCGTAGATAGTTTAGCCACGGGAAGGCTTCAAACAAAAAACGCGCGCGAAGTGTCGTTTGAGGGTCACCCGTGAGCTTGGCGCGGGTTGGGGATCTAACCCCAAGGAAACAAAGAGACGAAAAGACGTGACGAGTTAACAGGGAGTGGCGCCCCGGCGCAAAAATAATCGATAAACGACGAGCGAAAGACGAGGTCGATCGTTTCGACACTGGCGAGGGTGGAGGTAAGTAGCCCCCGGGTGCAGGGGGTGGCCGGGACGGCCACGGCTCGCAATCCAAAACGAAAAAAACGAAAGAAAAGTTACAGGAACTTAGATGTTTTTATTAAGTATAGAACCATCGGAGGTTCTCGATATTCCATGCGTTCGCGTGTTCTCGACCGTCCTCGATTGCTAGCTTGTAAGCACCGGGCCTTAGGATGTGCTTGATTACAAAAGGTCCCTCCCAAGGGGGCGACAACTTATGTTGGTTGGCTTTCGTTTGCACCCTTCTCAGCACGATGTCTCCGACGTTGAGTGCTCGACCTCTGACGCGCCGAGCGTGCAGTCACCGTAGACTCTGCTAGTACTTGGCGGAGCGCAGGAGAGCGACCTCGCGAGCCTCTTGCAGCTGGCCGAGGCCGTCCTGCAACGCGGCCTGCGATCTCTCCTCGTCGTAGGCTCAGACTCGCGGAGAGTCGTAGTCGAGGTCGGTCGGCAGCATCGTTTCTGCTCCGAATATCATGAAGAACGGTGTGAACCTGGTGGTTCTGTTGAGGGTCGTTCGCAGACCTCAGAGGATTGACGGAAGTTCGCTCACCCATCGTCCGGCTGCCTTCCGGACGGAGTCGTAAATCTGTGACTTCAGCCCTTAGTGTATCATCCCATTGGCCCGTTCGACCTACCCATTCATCCTTGGGTGCACCATGGAGGCGAAGTCCTGGTGAATGTGATATTCGTCACAGAATTCTCGGAATTGCCGACCGGTGAACTGCGCACCGTTGTCGGTGATTATAGTGTTCGGGACGCCAAACCGACAGATGATGTTGCGGATTAACCCGACCGCTCGGGTCGAAGTGATGTTGGGCACCGGCTCGGCCTCAATCCACTTGGTGAACTTGTCGACAGCGACGAAGAGATGGGTGAAACCACTGGGTGCTCTCTTGAATGAGTCGAGGATGTCGAGTCCCTAGACAGTGAAGGGCCAAGTGATCGAGATCGTCTGGAGCTCCTGCGCCGGCAGGTGCGTCTGCCGGGCATAGAACTGGCAGCTTTGGCAAGCTCGGATGAGCTTTTGGGCGTCGGCCACAGCCGTCGGCTAGTAGAAGCCTTGTCAAAAGCCCTTGCCGACGAGGGTTCTGGGTCCGACATGATGACCACAGATGTCTGAGTGGATGTCGTCGAGCAGGTGCATGCCCTGCTCTTAAGGGATGCAGCGCTGCAGTATACCATTCGTGCTTCGCTTGTAGAGCTCACCGTCTGAAATGACGTATGCCTTGGCCTGTCGCATGACCTTTTTGGCTCTATCTGGGTCGGTCGGGAGAGTGCCGTCTTGAAGGTAAGCGAAGATATCGTGAGACCAGTCGAGGGCGAGCACCATGATCTCTGCCCCTGGTCCGAGGGTCAGCTCGCCG
Organism: Zoysia pacifica; assembly: GCA_001602315.1. Classification (NCBI taxonomy): domain Eukaryota; kingdom Viridiplantae; phylum Streptophyta; class Magnoliopsida; order Poales; family Poaceae; genus Zoysia; species Zoysia pacifica. The sequence goes on along the minus strand of BCLH01001747.1, from coordinate 60,455 downwards.
CTTGGTCCTTCGATGAGCGGCCCTTCCGTGACTCTGATGGAGGGTTTGGTGAGGACTTCGAGAAAGACGCCATCGGGGACCGGCTGACGCTCCGAGCCCATCTTAGCGAGGGCGTCAGCGGCTTCGTTGTCCTGTCGTAGGACGTGATGGAGTTCGAATCTATCAAACTTGTCCTCGAGCTTACGAACCTCTTGACAGTAGGCTTCCATCTTCGGATCTCGGTAGCTAGAAGCCTTCATGACTTGACTGACGACCAGCTCGGAGTTGTCCTGAATGTAGAGGCGTTGAACGCCGAGGGTGGTGGCCATTCGTAGGTCATAGAGGAGCGCCTCGTATTCGGCCGCGTTGTTGGAGTCACGGAACCGCAACTGCAGCACGTATTAGAGCCTGTCTTTCTTTGGGGAGATTAGGACGACCCCAGCCCCCGCGCCCTTGAGCATGCAGGACCCGTCGAAGTACATGGTCCAGTACTCGACGCTGCAGAGGACCGGCGGTTCCTGAGCTTCGGTCCATTCGGCGACGAAGTCGGCCAAGGCCTGGGACTTAATGGCCTGCCGAGGGACAAATGCGAAGTCGAGCCCCAAGAGTTCCATGGCCCACGTGGCGAGGTGCCTGACCATGTCCTTGCCACCGACGATCTCTCCGAGTGGGAAGCTGGTGACGACGTGAACGGAATGGCTCGTGAAGTAGTGTCGCAGCTTGCGGCTCATAATGAGGATGGCGTAGATCAGCTTCTCCACCTGGGTGTACCAAGTCTTGGCGTCGGCCAACACCTCGCTGATGAAGTAGACAGGACGCTGAACAGTCAGAGCCCGACCCTCCACGCTTCGCTCGACGACGAGGACGGTGCTGACGACTTTCGAGGTCGCCGCGATATAGAGGAGAAGGGTCTCGCCTAGGGTCGGGGATGTGAGGACCGGTGGTGATGAAAGCAGGGTCTTGAACCAATTGAAGGCCTCCTGGGCTTCGGTGGTCCAGGTGAACCGCTCTGCTTTTCGCAGCAGCCGGTAGAAGGGCATCGCCTTTTCGTCAAGCCTTGAGATGAAACGGCTGAGGGCCGCCAAGCATCCGGTCAGCTTCTGGACGCCCTTGACGTTGCTGATGGGCCCGAGGTTGAGGATCGCGGAGAGCTTCTCGGGGTTCGCTTTGATCCCCCGCTCGGAGATGACGAAGTCGAGCAGCTTGCCTGAGGGGACCCCGAAAACGCACTTCTCGGGATTCAGCTTGATCCGATAGCGCCGGAGGTTTGCGAACATTTCCTTCAGATCCTAGACGAGGTTGGAGGTCCGACGAGTCTTGATGACGATGTCATCGACGTAGACCTCCAGATTTCGACCCAGCTGGTCGTGGAAGCACTTTTGCATGCAGCGTTGGTACGTAGCCCCGGCGTTCTTGAGCCCGAATGGCATGGTGACATAGCAGAAGGACCCGAAGGGTGTGATGAAGGACGTGGCCGGCCGGTCGGATTCGCGCATAGAGATCTGGTGATACCCAGAGTATGCGTCGAGGAAGCTCAGGGTTTCTCTCTCGGCGGTTGAGTCCACCACCTGATCAATGCGCGGGATAGGGAAGGAGTCCTTCGGGCAGGCCTTGTTGAGACTCGTGGAGTCAACGCACATCCTCTATTGCTCGGTCTTCTTTTTCACCATTACAGGGTTGGCTAACCACTCGGGGTGGTAGACCTCTTGAATAAACTTGACATTTAGGAGCTTCGTCAATTCTTCCTCGATGGCTCGGTGCTTCTCGTCGTCGAAACGCCGGAGTCACTGTTTGACGGGCCGAGAGCCCGCGATGATGTCGAGGGAGTGCTCGGCAACTTCTCTCAGGATGCCGGGCATGTCCGATGGTGCCCAGGTGAAGACGTCCCGATTCTGGATGAGGAAGCCAACGAACGCGCTTTTCTATTCGCTAGAAAGCGCTGTCCCGATTGGAGGGGTCGACGGGGTCAAGAGCGACCTCCTTGGAGTCGTCGGCTGGTTTGAAGGATGTCGACAACGCGGGTTATGAGTGGAGCGCTGGGTCCGACCCTTTTGCTTTGCGGATTGAGCTCAACCGGGCCGGGCCCGATTCGGCGACGGCGAGCTCGAAGCTCTCCTGCTTACATGCCAGAGCGTGTTGGAAGCGCGATGAGACCGTGATGACGCCCTTTGGCCCGAGCATCTTCAGCTTCAGGTAGACGTAGTTGGGGATGGCCATGAACTTCGCATAGCATGGCCTGCCCAGGATGGCGTGGTAGACGCCGGTGAAGTCGACCACCTCGAAGGTGAGCGACTCAGTTCGAAAATTGCTCCGGTCGCCGAATGTGACCGAGAGCGTGATCTGACCGAGAGGTGTCGCGTAGCCCCCGGGGAGGACTTCGTGAAACGGAGCATGGGTCAGATGTAGGTTGGCCTCGGTCAGCTTCATCGCCCAGAAGGCGTCGGCATAGAGGATGTTGAGGGCGCTCCCTCCATCCATGAACACCTTCAACAGGCGCACGGAGCCGACGATGGGGTCGAGCACCAACAGGAGGCGCCCGGGCTGTGGGACGTGGTTCGGATGATCAGCCCGATCGAAGGTGATGGGGGCTTCGGACCACTTTAGATAACGGGGGACCGCAGGGTCGGCAGTGTTAACCTCGCGCCAGGTCTTCTTCTGGCGGCCACGGGATTCGCTGTAGGCCGCGGGGCCGCCAAAGATCATGAGGCAGTCCTTCGGCTCGGGGAAGGCCGTGCCGACGTCTTCTTCGGCACCCTTAGTCTGGGGGTTGGTCTTGACCGCCGAGGAGTCTGCCTGGAGTCCGCTCCGGAAGAACCTTCTTGCCAGGTGGCAATTCCGGAGGGTGTGCTTGACCGGCATAGAATGGTTGGGGCAGAGCCGGTCGAGCATCTTGTCGAAGTGGCCGTCGTGGTTGGCTGACTTCTTGGTCGGGGGTCGGGCTGGATAGTCCGTGGCGGCCACAAAATCGTCGTTGTGGTGCCGACCCTTGTCCTTTTTGCGGCTCGAGCTGCCGCCACCCCGCTCGTTGCGGCGGTCCGCTGACCGGTCGGAGGGTCGGTCTCCCCGACGGTCGTTCTTCGACCTTTCGTCCTTTGCCCGACCTCGGTCGAAATTGGCCTGCACGGCCTCTTCTCCGGTGGCGAAAGTTGTGGTGATGTCGAGGAGGTCCCGGGCCGTCCGGGGGTTCCTCCGACCCAACTTGTGGACGAGCGCCTTGGACGTCGTCCCGCAGGTGAAGGCGTTGATGACGTCGGCGTCGCTGACGTTGGGGAGCTTGTTGTGCTTTCGTGAAAAGCGCTGGATGTAGTCTCGGAGCGACTCGTCGGGCCTCTGCTTACAATTCTTGAGGTCCCAGGAGTTACCTGGGCGCGTGTAAGTTCCTTGAAAATTGCCGACGAAGATTTGGCGCAGGTCGCTCTAGTCTTAGATGCAGCCCTCGGAGAGGTGTTCGAGCCACCCTCGGGTTGAGTCGGTGAGGAAGAGCGGCAAGTACTGGACGGCGAACAGGTTGTCCGCCCCTCCGGTCCTGCAGGCGAGGCGGTAATCCTCGAGCCAGTGGATGGGGTTCGTCTCCTCGTTGTAGCGGCCGATGGTGGTCGGGGCGCGAAATTTCTGCGGGAATTTCGCGTGCCGGATGAGCGATCCGAACGCCCTGGGTTCGACCCCATCAGGGCTCGGGCTCCTTGAGTCGAGGGAGCCGCGTCGGTAGTAGCGGTCGAGGGAGCGTCTCCGCCGGGACTCGGCGCGGAGCTTGCTCCTCGCTTGGCGTATGGCGTCGATGGTGCCGCGAGCGTTGTGGTTGGGGCCGAGTCGCGGGAGGACCGACCCTGCATGGTGTCGAGGGTTTCGTTCCTTGACTTGGCTGTCGCGCGTCGAGCTCCGCCGATGCTGGGACCGACGGTTGCTTTTCGTCTCCGACTGCTGGGGCCGGAGGGACGCTTCTAGTCGTTGAAGCGCGCTACCGAGGTAGAAGCGTACGCAGTCGTACACTTCCCTCAGTGCCGAGTCCTCGGGAGTAGCGGTCTCGTTGAGGATGCACGCTGCCGCTGCGAGGTTCTCAAGCGGGGTATCGAAGGTCGGCGGTCCCCCAGCTGCGAGCTGCTGGACCGTCCTCGGGCTCGCACCGCGTCGCTGGGCCCGGCTGTAGCTTTACCCCTAGGCTCAGGGCTGCCAGTGCGTCCCGGAGGCGACCAGACTTGGCCGGTGGCGTCCACCGTGGGACGCAAGGACAGGTTGGCACCCGGCGGCGTGTTGCCAGGGGTCGTCGGTTCTGCGCTCTTCGGGGCATGGAGCGTGAGGCACTCCCTCGACGGGTCATGCCCGAGGATGCGATGGCTCCGGCGCCACCGAGTCCGACGTCTCTTACATAGAGCCTGAGGGCGCAGCTCGCCACCTTTGTTTGCGACGAAGTTCAGGCTCCCGAAGCGAAAAGCTTGCCCAGAGGCGAAGGTGGGGACTTGCCACAATCGGCCATCTTCAGAGACAGCGACCGTGAAGTCCCTGAAGCGGAGGTGGGAGACCAAAATGTCTCCCACGACAACAAAGTAGGAAGCCATCGAAAAACCGAAGCGACAGCACACTAAAAGAGAAAACCCCCCTTCCTAGCGCACCAACTGTCGGTGTTCTGATCACCGGCACAGTAAATATACGATCGTGGGGGAGGTGGGCCTTCGGATTCGATATGGCCTAGTCTACGGAAGACTCAAAGGGATTTTTACCTAGTTCGGGCCACCTCGAGCGGTGTAATACTCTACGTCTAGGGGGCGCATTATCTCGTTGATAATGTTACAAAGGCGGGGATCCTCTTTTCGCGGGAGGATCCAGAACATGGGTGAGTGAGGGTGGTTGCTCAGAAGGATACAAGGACCCTGGGCTCTAATGGAGCTCGCGGTTTTGTCTTTCGTGTGTTTGCGACCGTTGTTTTGTGGGGACGTGGTCTCTTGTTCGTGCTCTCTGGGCCTCCCTTTATATAGGAGAGGGCCCTGGGGTTACAAGCGGTGGGTCCTACACGATTCTGCTGTCTCGCCGACAGGTGGATCCTTCCGTCGTTATCGCCATCATTTTGCTTCGTCCAGGTATGGTCGTGACTGGTCGCATCGTGCGCAGCGGCGGATACTGTGATGCTCGTTCGGCGCTACTGTGTCGGCTACTGTGCTGTCATATCTTGTCCCGCGGCCGTCGCAGCTTTCTGCTGAAGTATTGCCGTGGTGGATCTCGTCCCGTCATGTCAGGACGGATGGCAGTTGCCTGTCAGAGTAAATGTACCATAACGCGGTACCTACCCTCAGGGATCGCTCTCGGGGGTCGGCCTTCGGAGGCCGGGGTCTTTGCGTGTCCGCGTGGCTAAGACGCGACTGCCGTAGATCATCATTGGGGGATCGGAACCCGTGATCGCCCGACCCCCGTCTTGAGGTTTTGTGCGTCTCGAGAGAGATGTGTTGGGTACTCGGGGTACGTGATCCCGACAAGATCTTCGTAGTCATCACCAACAGATTAATTCAACACAGAAATGCTAGCTCAATTTAATCGCCATCACATATCGCCATGTGGAAGTAGATGAACAGATTAACCCAGCCAAAGCAAAAGCAACAGGAAATGGCCAAAGAAACAAAGCAGAGCTCTGTCTGACTTAGCAGTACCACGCAAGCAGTCTTTTACCGCGTCCTCGGCGTCGCAACCGCGTCCAGTAGCACGCAAGCGGCAGAGCTCCGCGAGCACGCCGGCGCCTTCGGTGGCCAGGCGCATGACTGCCGCGTGCACCCCTCGAGCTCCGCACAGAATGCCTTGTGGAAGCAGAGGAACATCAGCACCGGTGACTCCGCCGTCGAGGTCCCAGTGCGCCCATGCTGCCTATGGTGTTTGCGACTTCACTTCGGCTGGCTTTTGGGTCGCGAAGACTGTGGAAGCTTGAGGCTGTAATCGGTACAAAAGCGTTGAGGTCGTCATCGGTCTGTACAGCAGGACGTTAGGGACCGCGTGACGGCGTGAGTCGTGACAGCTTTCCTCGGCGCCAAGTGAAAAATGAAGCGTGGGAGACGATATCGGAGAGCCCAGAAATCCAGGTCCTGTTATATATAGCTTGCATCGATCAACTCATGGCTTACCTCCGCGCACCTTCTGCTCAGTTGGTTGGGTTGAATTAAAGTTTATTGGGCCGCACATCTCCATCTGTTTAAGCAACGCTTATCCGGCCCCAAACTCCCAGCCTAGTGGGCTACTCAGATTTAGTTTATCTTTATATATTAAAGCGTAAGCATTTTCTAATAGCTCGTTGCACCACGTAACCATAAAAAATATTAACTGTCGAAATAAAATTTAATGGTAGATATTAGGAAGGAGAAAAAAAATCTTTTCTCCAATCAATATAGGAGCGTGTTTCTACTCAGCGGGAGCACATATGAACGGCCATGTCATCGCCTAACTTTTTCAGATCCACACGCTATCTTGTCACAGTCCTTTGCATGGATAGTGAAATTTTTATATATTAAAGCTTGTGAATTCTCTTTACATACTTGACGTCACATCATAAATAAATTTTAGATTGTCAGATCAATGCTCTGATGCACAGAGTTGGATATACTTTTGTATCTATTGCTTTTAGACCCTTCATAAAACCAGAAATAAAGTACAACTCCTTCCTTTCACTAACTCTAGATAGTTTTTGACTCAAAAATCTTAAATAGTTTTGCATTTAGATTCTTAACAAAACATAAAATATGTGCTCAGTTTTTTCACCATCCAAAATCTTATATATAGATCCTTCATGAATAATTCTTTTTAGCTATTAAGCCAAGCACAAAAAGCATCGCACTGCAACAAAGTCAATCGCAATCCTCTGGCGGTGATTTTATTTGTTCCGATTAATAAAGTAAGGAATTGCTTTTGTTTCTTATTATATGTCCTATCATCGGACCCGAGTTACTATTTATTTATTACGAACTACAACATTATTAGTTACTCTACTATGTGCCTCCTTCCAAACAAAATTTTAAAGAATGATCAATTCTTGTGTAGAACTCTTATTTTTTAAAAAAAATTGTAATTTTCTCTAGTTCATTTTTGATTGAGATAAATTTACTTCACCACCTCAAAAGTCTATGTAACTTCTCAACTATAAAACTAGACACTTCACATCATAGACTATTCAAACTGTATAAATAACTTTCGAAAGTGATATTAGAAGTGGTTCTGCTAACCCCTCCGTTCGATCTTGTTTTCACCGTTGACTTCTAACATAAATTTTGACTATGGT
>BCLH01001747.1:0-53219 GCA_001602315.1 Zoysia pacifica | reverse complement strand
AATTTTATATGTTTGAATTAATTTTTTAGATAAGTTGAATAGTCAAAGATGATATTAAAAATCAACAGTAAACAATAATTTAGGAAGTAAACAATAATTTAGGAATGAAGAGAGTGTGATAGTACACATGGATAATGTCATAGATATAAGAAATTAACTATAACTGTTTTGTTAAATCAAATTTACTTTTGCAATAGATTCAATAGAACTATTCCAAAAGACATAAGAGAAGTTCTTATAAATTTATTCTACTTCTATGTCTTGCAAGTATATGCTACAATTAAAGACCTTTATATGTTATAAAAATGTATATTTATATAATTTAAATTCTTTTATCTCTTAAAACTAAGATTCAATCTTTTTCCCGCTTACAATTTCGGTCTAAAAAAATGGTAACTTTAGACGCAATGTTTTAATCAAACATTGCCAATATAAATTAGAAATAATTTTAAATTTATTGAGTTACAAAATTAGAAATAATTTGTTTTAAAAATACTTTCTTAAAAGTGTATCGATGCTACTTTTTATTAAATATTTTATTGATAACAAAGGTCACACTTATGTTTTGAAGACTATGTCGACAACTTCTTTTTGAGACCGAAGTATATGTTTATGAAACTTTATCATCCATGTCAAAGCAACTATATTTTTATTTGTTAAATAATAAATTTAAAATATACTGCTTCAACTAGGGGTGCACAACAAAAACATACGCGAAAAGCGCGGCAATTGTCGATTTTCTAGTTATTATTCTAAACTTCAAATCAACTTTTCTTTCAAATTGTAATTTATTTTTTAATCCATTTAAACTATTATATTTCTTATAAACAATTAAAAATTGTAAGATCATGCATAAATATAATTTATCTAATTGTCTACATTTAAATATTTAAAATTAAATGTTCCATCTCAATAAATGAATGTTCCAGTGGTGAAAATAAAATGTTCCATCAGTAAAATAGATTGTTCTAGTAATAAAATCAATTGTTCTAGTAATAAAACTTAATTTGCTAAATAAAAGGAAAGGAAAATATAAAAAGAAAAAAGTACTCAAGGCCCAGCAGGCTGCACTACAGAGGCCCAGAAGCTTGAGGTAGAGGCGTGGGGCTGTGTGCGGAGCAAGCTTTCCCTCCGTGTAAGCGGAAGGAAAATTCCTGCAGAAATCCTTCCAAGAGCATCTTCAAAAGCTCCCCATTAACTCTCCTAAATCAAATTATAAATCTAATTATAAGGAGAAAATATAAAAATAATCCTTTAACAGCTTTGCTAAACACCTCTCTACTTTCGAGGTCTCCACAAATCTCACTATTTGAAGGTCGATCTGAGGAACTTTCTACGGTCTCCGATCCCACTTCTGTGCAACTAAGAGCATTTTCAACGGTTCTCTCAAAAAAATCATCCAAAAAAGCACTTTTAGGGGCTAGCCAAATTTTTTTTGCGTTATATAGCTTAAATTTGAGTTAAGTGAACAACCGGTCCTATGTTTAGTTGCACGAAAGATAGGATTGAGACCTCAAAAGTTCCGTAGATCTACCTCCGAATAGAGGAATTTCTGAGCATTCTCGAAAGTAGAGAGTTATTTAGGGGAGCTGTTGGAGGATTATTTTTATACTTTTTCTTTATAATTTGAATTAGAGAGAGTTAATGGGGAGCTTTTGGAGATGCTCTTGAGACAGGCTGTTCCTTTGGCTCAAATTTAAACTATATTTAGGAGAGCTGTTGCAGGAGGCGACTAAAATAAATTCTGAAATTTGTTTGGTTGACCCTTTATGCTTTTCGAGGTGATTTTTTGAGGAAACTGTTGGAGATACTCTAAATGTAGGTATGGATAGAGAGTTTTTTGAGGAGGTATACAGATGTAGGGGAGTGTTTAGGGAGGTTGTTGGAGAATAGTTTATGTTCATTTTCCTTAAACTTTTATTTAGGAATTAAATAGACTTTTGAAGATGCTCTTAGTTTTTATTAGAGTAAATTTTACAAAACTATAGGTATTTTATTAAAATTATCACAAAACTATAGATTTAAACTATAATTTTAGAAAACTATAGATTTTAAATCAAATTTATCAGAAAACTACATATTTTGTATCTAATTTATCATAAAACTACATATTTTATACTCAAATTATCACAAAACTACTGATTTTATGCAATGTGTCTAAATTTACTGGAGAAAATCTGTAGTTTTTGAAACTATGATTTAAACATCTAGTTTTGTAATAATATTTATAAAATACCTGTAGTTTTGTAAAATGTACTCTATTTATTTTGAGACCAGCCTCTCAAGGCGCCTGTCAATTCATGAATGCGCTGTCTTCTTCGCGTCATTATTGCTCTCATCTCTTTTTATTCTTGAGAGAAATTAATAACAAGAAGATAATCATTGATCACTCAATTTCTCAATCAAACCAAAGATGCTACTATCAGCAGTGTGACGATGACGACGCGGCAGGCCACACGGAAAACGGCAGTGGGACGTCCTTGGCCACGGTGGCGATGGCGATGGAGACGCTGGCGCCGAACGAGAACAGCTTGGACCGGTTCACCCCGTCGCCGCTCCCGGCGCAGGCCTTAAGCTGCGGGCCGTACGCGAACTCGGCGGCGAACACCGCGCCCGTCGCCGAGTAGAGCAGAGCCTGCACCGCCACGTCGATGACCACCACGAGTATCCCCGGAAGCTTGGGCGCCTCCTCGTCGTCGTCTCCCCTGCCGGCGGCGAGCTGCAGGTATATCCCCACCGACCCCAGCACCGCCGCGACGATGTTGGACCATACCAAGTAACTGCACCGGCCGGCGAGATGCGCAGGACAATCAGTGTGCGTTCGTGAGATCGCTGCGTGTGTATGCACGCACGACGAGAGAACTGGGCATAGTACTCTGCTGGCGTTTATTTAAACTACTTACACGAAGGGCGGGTAGTCTTTGAAGGTGACAGTGGTGGAGGCGGCGGTGCCGTCGTGGCCGTTGTTGATGGTGCATTCGCTGGCCGTGGCCATAACTACGGCCGAGGTGAGCGCCAGCACCAGGGTGGCCAGGCGGAGCAGGAGACTCACCGCCCTGGAACCATTGTGCTCCTCGTCGTCGTACCCGTGCATGAGGAAGAGGGTACTATAGCTAACCTGCAACGTAAAATAGAGACCGAGGGCCCCAAAGATTGATATATCTTTGTTTTCTGAAAGTAAAAAGAGCAGGGGATCGACGACTGGATGATCTCGTCAAGCGGTCGTTAAGCAGATTCTTAAATTTATTTTTTCAACAGATATATTCCTTCTGTCCCATTTAACGTTTCTTTCTAGAGTTGGTTTATCTTGATTTTGACCAATGATTTCTACAAATTTAATTGAATTTAACAATATATAAATTATGTATTACGAATATATTTTTCACAATGAATCTAGAAATATTAATCTTATATTGATCAAACAAATTAAATATAAAAACTATTGTTCAAAGACACATTCAATCAATCCAATTATAAGTGTCATGAATTACAAAGTACAGCTAAGATTTTAAAAAGTTAACTTGTAACTTAGTATTTGCTTAGGAACAAAGTACAGAGCATGCACAAAAATTGCATATGTCCAACTACGCAAACTGCGAATTCAAATCCAGCAAAAAAAATGCTGTCTTTCTACTCCAATTTCATTAATTTGGAGTTGGGACAGGTAGTACAGTTTATCCTAACATCAAACATTTTTAGGACAGAGGATTACAAATACCTTTGATCTTGCAGCTAGGGAATTCCACACTTCTCTTACATAGATTGCGGGTGTATGAACTTCGAAGCACAACCATTTATAGAGCAAGGGGCTGGGTGCCTCGCGAAGACTCTTGTTGATTCGTCCTTGTGATCAGCGTTGACTCGTAGTCAGTAAGCCAGATACCACAGTCCATGTCTGTCACCGTCAGTCAGCAAAATGTGAGGTCGACAACGAGGAACCATGAGATACTTGTACACTACTAGCGGCAGCGGCGACGACGACGACGATGACGAGGAGTCAGCTACTCAAGTCTGCGCACGCGCCCTGGATAACTTTCTTCGCCGTCGACGCCGACGCCGGTGACGAAGTCACGCAACGCCACCAAGATGAGTTCAAGATGGACGCGGCTCGTCGGCTGTAGACTGCACGTGCAGTCGAGTGGCCCAGAGTGGGCTAGGGTGGGCCGGCGTTGCGTGTGGCCAGCAGGTCAGCCAGTGACTGCCCCCGGCAGTCGACCGGGTTCGTGGCTGCTGCGCTGGCGACGAACTTTCTTCTGTTAGATTTCTACAATGCATCGAATTAACATTCTACCTTTTAATCTGGATAAACTCAAGGAGAAAATTCATTATATGTAAACATGAAAATCCAAAAAATTATCAATACTGTTAATTATTTGAGCCTGTTGAAATTTATAAGTTTTACACTAAATAAACCTGGATCTAACGTGGTAGAGATGCGGCTTGAATTCTACTGTAGCATCTCGGAATTTTTGAAATAATCGAAGTGTCTATTGTGTCTCAATTTTCGTTCTGCTCCAAATTTAGAATTTCTTTTTATTTTTTTGACCCCAAAAATTCAGTTCGCGGATTTTATCGGCTGATATTAATTCCCATAGCCTTTAATTAATTTTTAAACCTCCTCTATTTAACTCTTCTATAAATACCCTCTCCATTTTACCCCATCTCACCGACCCCTCTCATTCCCCATTTTTCTTTCCCCTCTTCTAAGTTCTTCCAAGTTCCAGAGCATCACTTCGGTCTTCGGTTCCGTGTCGCGCGTCTCCTGTGTCGCTGAGGGTCACCGGAAACCTCGATCGTGTGGACCGTGTTGCTCGTCCCGTGTCACTGAGCCGATTCCCCGCGCGTCTTCGGTCTCCGTCTCTGCGTCACCGCCCGTCTTCGTCATCATAGTCACCGAGTCGCGCGTCTTCGGTTCTGCATCGCCCGTCTGCGCGTCGCCGTCAACCGCTCGGAGTCATGATTCGTTCCGATCTGCATGTTGCCAACCCGGTCCGCGCCGTTTCCGTCTCCGAGCTGCAACTCCAGTGCGCGTCACCGTCCTCGGCTCCACGTGCGCCGTTCCATCGCCGTTCTCGATTCTCTGGGCCTCTCCTGTTGTGAGCTATCAAATCCCTCTCGTATTTTCCCTCTTTAGTAGATTGTGGAGTTGGTTGCTAGTGAGAATAGTTAGATGGTAGAGCAGAGCGTCCCTTGTGTTCCTTAGGCTAATTGATTGCGATTAGTCTAGTTTCTTGTAGTCTAAATCTTCAGGGATTTTTAAGGAACTTTGTTTGGTCTCAAAAGAATTTCAAAATTGTTCTGTTAAATTCGTCTCGTCGAGATTGTCATGTAGAATTTTTCAAGAACATTTTGAACACGTTTAGCCTAGTAATTTAAATTTAGATTTAATTATTTGAATTTAAATTATCGCGTATCTAGTCTCACCTATGTTCGTATTGTGTTTAGCTGATGATGCCGAGGAGGAGTACCACGAGCCCGCTCAGTTCGACAACCCGAATCTCAATTACTATCCCGAGCTGCCAGGCAAGCTGTGTTCTTCTTTTATACCCAGCATTTTAAACTGCATGTTTTGTTTGCAACCCTAATTTTCATGCCAACTGTTTTTTAAAATATGCTAGCAACAATCCTAAGCCGTGCCTATTTATCGTTCACAAATATGAGCCCTAGGATTGCTTTAGAATAATTATTTTATTTTATGCTTAGCCATGCTGAGTTGCATTTATTTTTTTATCTCACACCTATCACTATAAAAATAGAATTTGTGTTAAATGATTTTGAACTGTGATTCAAATGTGTGAGTTTTGCAAATAACTGTACATAACTATTTAGTGGGGGCATGATGGAGGATGAAGAGCTGGGGAACTTTTGAGAAGTCTCTGTGGACATACCTGTGGTGGGTACAACGGGAAGATCCGGGCTAGAATCTTTTCGTGAGACTTGTTAGTTGTTGACGTTAAGGTTAGAGAGAGTGTCTGCCCCGGCAATTAAGGACCAAGTCCTTCGAGCCTTGTACGCTAAGTTGACAACCATACCCACCACGTTACCCTGTCTGGGCAGTGGCTTGATCTTGAAGCTTGCTGAGACTGAATGTTTACCTGTGGGTTGGCGGTGTTGTATTAGTGTGGTGTAGAGCTATTACTCCCCACATGAGATCGAGATATCTCACCTAATCAGTGGTAGGCTCTTCACAGCTTCCGGATCCGATTGCGTAAGCACTTGAGATCTCTGTCTTGGAGGACGGATAACGCCAGTTGAAGCTTGTGGACGGGTATTGTCACATCCCAAATCTTAAGTTAAGAAAAAGAGGGTTTTAAAATTTTTCCTTTCCTTGACAATCTAGTTAGGCCAATTTTTTACAATTTTTCCTTTAAAAGGAACTAAAGGAAAATTAGAAGGTAATTATCTAGAAGTCAAAATTTTGAAATATAAAATGTGAATTGGACAAGTGTTTGAGCTCTTCTTTTTCTTTTCGAATTTTGTTTTTTTTCTGGAGTTTGAATTTTTTCCAAAAACCCCAAGCCATAAAAATGTAAAAATAAAACAAGGAAAGTATAATAGAAATTGAGGAGGGAAAATTTGATTTAGTGGGCCGAAATCCTTTCCAGCCGGCCCACCTTTCTTTTTCCCTCGGCCCAGCCCGTCTCTCTTCCCCTGTCGTCTTCCTCCTAGGCTCGCCGTGCGAACATCACCGTCAACCTCCGCCATCGCACTGGAGCCAGGGGAAAGGCAACGGCGTTGACGTTCGGTTGAGCGGCGGCCTTGTCACGACGCCATTGAAGCCGGCCACCGCCCGCCGCTTGCCGACCTGTGCGGACCCCACGTTGGCTACACGCTGAGCCGCCACGATGCTTAGACCGGCCACGCAGGAGCCGAGCCCGTCCAACGATTGCCGCCGACTGCCCCGCTCACTGCCGCGCTGAGCTCGCACCCCACAGATTTGGAAATCATTCCCACTTCACGCTTGCACGTCTCCTTCGCTCCACCACACCCCAGCGCACCCCCACAGCTCTCCCCTCGCCAGAAAACATCTTCTCCGCCACCAATTTCGCCTTCCTCTCCGAATTCAGCCGCCGCCACCCCTCTCCGGTGAGCACCTCCTTCCCGGCCGCCGTCTTCCGATTCCTCGCACTGGTAGCACCACAAGCTCCCTAGGGAACTAACCGAGCACGAGAGAGAGGTAGCCGTAGCGCCGACTGGCCGGTCCACGTGAGTCACCGCCGTGCTCCGCCACCCGCGTGCTGCCGGCCGTCGTCCCAAGCCGACCGGTGAAACCACGCGCGTCACAGTGTGTACTAGGGTATGGAGAAGGTGCACACCAAGATTCGCATCTAGCGGAGCACCGTGTTGCCGGGAACGGACACGCCAATCTGAGCACCCAGAGCGCGTTCGGAACGCCAGAGCGCGCCCAGAGCGCATCCGGAGCGCGCACTGGCACGTCGTGTTCCCGTTGCGGCAGTAGCCAAATGCTAACGTCAACCACACCATTGCGTAGAGCTTGACACAAGGATTCCAAAACACTAGTTATTGCCTCGAGATTCGTGAGCAAGTTACCGGGAACGCGAACCAAAGTCGAGAGCACGCCTGGTGTCGCCGAGAGCGCAACCAACCCGTGAACCCCGAACTTTCCGAAAACGCCGAACCTTCCCGTGAACCCCGAACTTCCCGTGAACCCCGAATTTCCCGTGATCCTCAAATTTCCCGTGAACCCCAAACTTTTCGAAAGCCTCGAACCTTCCCGTGAACCCCGAACTTTCCCGTGAACCCCGGACTTTCCGTGAACCCCGAACTTCCCGTGAACCCCGAATTTCCTGTGATCCCCGAACTCCCCGTGAACCCTGAATTTCCCGTGAACCTCAAACTTTCCCGTGATCCCTGAACTTTCCCGTGAACCCCGGACTTTCCCGTGAACCCCGAACTTCCCGTGAACCCCGAATTTCCTGTGATCCCCGAATTTCCCGTGAACCCCGAACTTTCCCGTGATCCTCAAATTTCCCATGAACCCCGAACTTTTCGAAAACCTTGAACTTTTCGAAAACCCCAAACTTTCCGAAAACCCCGAACCTTCCCGTGAACCCCGAACTTTCCCGTGAGCCCCGAACTTTTCCGTGAACCCCGAACTTTCCCATGAACCCCGAACTTCTCGTGAACCCTGAACTTTCACCACAACCCACGGCTCCACAGGAAAATCCCTGATTTCGGGCACCTGAGTGCCCAGAGGGCATGGACACATGCCGAACCCCGTGTCCAGGCAGATTTTTCTGCAGTCCGTCATAACACATTGTTGCTGACTTTACCGCCACATCTTAACTCCAATCAACACAACCAATATACCATTGGAACCCACATCATGAGCCCTACCATCCCAGCCAATTCAAACTCCATAACTTGTTTGATGTTTGTCTTTTTTTTCTAGTTTCTTGGTTGTTCTTTGGTAGTCTTTTGTAACTATTGCTTGTAGCAGAAGAAGAAGAAGTTGAAGCCGCCCAAGAGCCCGAAGAGCTTGAAGAACCCGAGCCTGAAGCGGACTTCGAAGAAGCAACTGAAGGCAAGTCCTAACCCATCTTAAGCCCATTGAACCCATGTTTTATTTACTGCGCCGATAGACAGCGATGCTAGCCTGCTTTGAAATGTGTTAAACATTGTGTAGTTTAATACCTACTCGATCTCAGGTATTTATATTTATGTCAGTAACTTACTGTATAAATATAGATATTTCCATTGAAAACCATTACCGACGTGTCCTTGGTAACTGTAGGGATTTCCGTTCCTAGCTAGTTTTACGGAACGGATACTACCTTGTTACTAGAACTGCTTAGGACCCCATCTGCGGTGCTCTACACCGCCACACCATCTATCATTAATTTACGAAATGAGTTATAAAGAGTTTGGTGGTGTGAGTATAAACAAAAGGGATGGGATTAGAACAACTGGTGCTAGGTGAAGAGGGGACGTTTCTGGCCGTGGGGTGGGGCTCACCTGAGGTGATGGTGATAAGTGTGTAGGCTTCGCTATGGTCCACCTGCCGTGGACGAGACCGCCACCCCTGCCATATAAGGACCGGTTCGTTAGCCCTCGACTTAGTAATCCCCGTGCAACCACAGAACCTTTACTTTTTGGGTAGGACTTATTCTCTCTACCTATTCTTTCCACATCAAACCACTGGAGGGTCGGTAGTGAAGACACAAGGGAACAGGAGAAGGGCGTGAGATAACTCGCTGCCTAGCCTTCGACGGTAATTGCCCGCGTCACGGCAGCGTAAGCCCGCGGATATAGCCTCTGGTTTGGTAATACCCGAGGATTAGAGGAGACCAGGTAAAGGCGTGATTGTGGTGGATATTCACGACCCGGCCCCAGAAATGTACCGACGTGTCATCGACGGCCTGGAAAACCCAGAGGGATGGCCCTGTTTGCACCTTGAGTGGAATCTGTGGAAAACTGCGTAGATGTGGATAGGCGTTATGTCGCTCTAATGATCAGGAGTAGCATAACCTGTGGGTACAGTGTACAACCTCTGCAGAGTTAAAAATCCTTCCGAATAGGTCGTTGTCACGGTATTGACATGCTACTGTTGGGGCGCCCTACGATTAGACTTTATACATTGCCTTGATGCGTGAGTGGGTGTAGCAACCCGTGTTTTGGAGATTGCGTGGCTATGTGCCTAGGGCCGGCACGAGAGTGCTTGCGCCCAATATAAAACTTAGGAACTGCGGAGAGGAGTGAAAACCTTTCCCAGGTCCACTCTACTAAAATATAGCAAATGCTCTTCCCTCTACTTTAAGTTCTCTTCTAGTAGGGAGCCGGCATGAAAACATGCTTTCCGCAAAACTTTACCCCAAGCTTTCCTTGTTTCGCTACGACAAAACCCCTTACCTACCTCTTGTTGGGACTTGTTGAGTACCTCTGTACTCACTCCGTCCGTTGTTGCTACTTTTGCTCAGAAGATGGGGATGACGAAGAAGATGCTGACTATGAAGAGTAGAAGTCTCGTCCGCCGTCAAGTTGCCTGTGGAGTGTGTATAGCATAAGTGTGGTGTGCTTGGAGTCGCTGTGCCGACTCATGCTTGTACTCTAGACTTGTTTGCCGAACCTTTTAGGTTTAGTGCGATGTAATAAAGTACGTGTGATAAATACCACTTTGTTCTGATTATGCGTACCAGCTACGGATCCAGGGAATGGTACAAGTGGCACGTAGATACCCCTTTCTGAAAAGGGGGTCTGACAGGTATTGTGTGTTCGTAGGGACTATGACAGTAATTCTCATGACACTTTTCGTGGGTCTAAGTGCATAAACTCTGCAGAGTTACAGTCAATGCGCATTGCCATGTCCTTTTTGGAAAGACATCCCTTGAGTTGTGCATCTTGTTGAGTAGTTTTATTTTACTTCCTCCTCTTCTATTTCAAAATGTTTTGGACTCCGGCCTTTGAGCTGTGGCCGGGTGTGGAGATTACACCGGCATTTAAAATGAACCCCCCTCCGAAATAACGGAGATCTCTGCAGGGTAAGAAAATAAAATTTGACGGTTTTAAAATAAAACTTTCTTGCATCTTTAAAAATAAAATAAAATTTTTTAAACTTGCATTTAGCACTTGGGCCAGCCATTACCCTTGAAACCATTTGCATGCATATATTGTTGATAGGTAGTAAGCGGTTTCCTGAGTATTCGTACTCACAATTTCCTAATTTGTTGTTTTCAAAGGATACCCACAGCTTCGATTTCGGCTATGTCCTCGACGGACCATGAAGTCAACTCCTACGCTCAAGCTTGTCTGTGGTGAGGAGGTTCGTCGCTGCTGTCATGATGATGCTTCTGTTGCTGCTTTTCTATGGTTTTCTCGATAGTGATTATTCTGCTCTGAGATGATTCTGGCCTGCGTGCCGATGGACCCCTTTAGAGGATTGCATTCTAATAAATTTGCTTTGACTTGTTATTTTTTATTCTCGTTTCTTGATTGATCGTTTGTTATGGTTTCTTATGTTATGGTTTCTTGATTGATCATTTGTGATGTTGTGCTTGCCAACCTCCTGAGATTGGCAAGGCCACGGAGGATCGGGGCTTATCGAACAGTAAGAAAAACGCGGTCGTTATATGTGATATCAGAGCCACACTTGACCGTAGAAGCGAAACCGTAAAACTGGACGTAACTGAGGAATATTTCTAGATTTTTGAATCTGCTATCAAACCTTCATCGTGAAAGTTTTTTTCTTAAATCTCGTCGTTTGCTTGATGGAAGTCTTGTTTGCTTGGAACTGTGCTTGTCTAGTTATTCTGTTCCTGATCTGCTGATCTTCTTTCTTTTTAAATAATTTTAGTTTCTGCTGATGCTATCTTTCTAATCAGAGATGTTTTACTGCAACAGATGGCTCCGTGGAGGTCTAGACGCCTTCAGCCTCATTTTGAGGATGCCGCTCTGGAGGACCCTGAGGTACTGCCACCCACTAGGCGTGGTAGTGGTGCTTCCCTCAGAGGTTGTGGCTGCAGTGCTGGAGCCCGTGTCGAGGGCGTGGCCGCGCTGGAGCACCAGACCCTTAGGCTGGAGGACGTGGCAGAGGAGTTGCCATGTACCCTAGAGTTGATCCTGCCGGTGTTGCCGCGCCGTATGAGGAGCTTCCAGCTGCTCCGAACCTTGCGAAGGTGATGGCCCCACAAACGCTTCTGCTTGAGCGGATTGTCGAGCAGTCACAGCAGCAGCCTCGTGGACGTGCTCATGCTCCTGATGCAACACAGTACCACCAGCTAGCCGATTCCCGTATGGCTATGTTCCTGAGCATGCGCCCACCCACTTTCGACCGTGCAGTTGACCCTCTGGATGTTGATGATTGGCTCAGAGATATTGAGAAGAAGCTTGATCTGATTCAGTGTGACGATCAGGAAGCTGTTCGTTTGGTGACTCACCAGTTGACAGGTGCAGCTGGCGCTTGGTGGGACACTCTTTACGCTACTCTTGGTGATCCAGAGCAGTTCACTTGGGATGACTTTGTGGTTTCCACATCTTTGAGGGAGCCATAGAGGCGAAGGCGGAGGAGTTTCATAACCTTCGTCAGAGAGGTATGTCTATCACAGAGTTTGCCAACTGTTTCACTCGGCTCAGCCGCTTTGCACCAAAGGAGGTTTTGACCGAGCGTCGCAAGATGTACTAGTTTAGAAAGGGCTTGCGTCTCGACATGCTTTCGTACCTTGATGGTGGTGTTCATAGGAGTCTTCGCGAGCTCATTGACAGGTGCCTGGTTTTGGAGGTATCGTTTCAGAAGCTTGATCGGTCCAGAGATGCGAAGAGGAGGGCAGCTGATCAGAGAACCAGTCGTGAAGCTTTTCAATGTCAGCACTTCAGCGGATCATTCCAGCAGGGATCGGGACAGTCCACCTTCGCCCGATTCACTGCTCCTGCTCTAGTTTTATTTCAGCGGCAGAGTTCTCAGAGTCAGGGAGGTGCTTTCCAGCAGCAGCAGCAATCTACTTTCTGTCTGACAGCAGGTCAGCTCTTAGTTCGCTGTTTCGAGTGTGGCCAGGAGGGTCACAAGGCGTATCAATGCTCGAGGCATCAACAGCAAGGTCCTGGGGGAGGTGGTGCTCAATTTGCCACTCTCGCTAGGCCACCGTACTAGTCAGGAGATAGAGGAGTGTGTTCAGCGGGCCGTGGCCCTGCTCAACCGAGCGTCACGCACAGCCGCCTGAACCACATTTCTGTGGAGGAGGCTCAGGAGGCACCCGACGTCGTCGTTGGTGAGTTGTTGGTTCACTCTCACTTAGCGACGGTTTTGTTCGATTCAGAGGCTACTTACTAGTTTGTGTCGTCGGTATTTGCGACTATACATAGTCTCCCTACCTCACCCTTAGCTATACCTACACTTACCACTTCACCTCTTGGAGTCTATAAGAGTCGTGTTGAGTGTAGAGGTGCTCGGATCTTAGTTGAGGGTGTGGTCTTCCTAGCCGATTTCATTATCCTTCTCTCGCATGACATTGATGTCATCTTGGAGATGGATTGGCTGGCGAGGCACAAGAGGGTCATCACTTGTGCTGAGAGGGTTATGTCGTTGGTTAACCACCACGGTGTTCGTGTGGAGTGCGCCCCTAGTGCGTCCAAAGTTTCACCTTTAGTTTGCAGCTTGTTGGAGTTGCCTTTGAAGCAGATTTCAGTTGTTTGTGAGTTTTCAAAGTTGTTTCCAGATGAGTTGCCAGGACACTCCCCGGATCCTGATGTTGAGTTCATAATCGATCTGCTTCTTGGTACCGCGCCGATTGTCAAGCGGCCGTACCGAATGTCTTTTGATGAGCTTGCTTTGCTTAAGGAGCACATCGATCAGCACTTGAGTAAAGGGTTCATTCGGTCGAGTGTTTCTCCATGGGGAGCCCCAGTGCTTTTCGTGAAGAAGAAGGATGGTTCAATGCGCATGTGCGTTGACTACTGTTCTTTGAATGAGGTGATGACAAAGAACAAGTACTCTTTGCTGAGGATCGATGATTTGTTTGATCAGTTGAAGGGTGGGAAGTTCTTTTTCTCGATTGATTTGAGATCGGGGTATCACTAGATGAAGATTCGTCCTTTCGACATTCTAAAGACTTTGTTCATGACGAGGTATGTGTCTTATGAGTTCCTAGTCATTTCTTTTGGACTCACTAATGCCCCTGTCTACTTCATGAATATGATGAACAAGGTGTTCATGGCTGAGTTGGATAAGTTCGTGGTGGTTTTCATTGATGATATCCTCGTCTACTCCAAGGCAGCGAAAGAGCATGAGCAGCATCTGAGAGTTGTGCTTGGGAGGTTGAAGTCTCACTAGATGTATGCCAAGTTCAGCAAGTGCAAGTTTTGGCTGAAGAAAGTTGCTTTTTTGAGACATGTTGACACAGTTGAGGGAGTTGCCGTTGATTTCGAGAAGGTTAAGGCTGTTGTGGAGTGGGAGTCTTCGAGGTCAGTCTCTGAGGTGAGGAGTTTTCTTGGATTGGCCGGTTACTATCGCTGATTCATTGAGAACTTCTCCAGGATAGCTAAGACTGTGACCGAGTTGACTCAGTTGGGGGTGCTGTTTGTTTGGTCAGATGCTTGTGAGAAGAGTTTTCAGAGCTGAAGATGAGGTTGACATCTGCACCTGTTTTGACCTTGTCGGATGTTCACCAGGATTTCTAGGTTTTCTGTGATGCTTCTCGTCAGAGTTTGGGTTGTGTGCTGATGCAGAACAAGACGGTGGTGTGCTATGCTTCGAGGCAGTTGAAGAAGCATGAGTTGAACTATCCGACACATGATATAGAATTGGCGGCTGTTGTCCATGCTTTGAAGATTTGGAGGCACTATCTGATCGGCAACAGATGTGAGATCTACACCGATCACAAGAGTCTCAAGTATATCTTCACCCAGGCAGAGCTGAACATGAGACAGAGGAGGTGGCTTGAGTTGATTAAGGATTACAATCTTAGCATCAACTATCACCCAGGTAAAGCCAATGTGATAGCTGATGCTTTGAGTCGTAAGGCTTATTGTTCTTCTTTGATGTCTAGACTGTCGGAGCTTCTTGCAGATCTGACCAGTTTGGGAGTTGAAATTGTTCCTCAGGGTTTTTTGCACGAGCTCAAGTTGCAGCCATTGTTGATTGAGGAGATCAAGTTAGCTCAGAAGCGTGATCGCAAGATTTAATTGATCTTGAAGAAGATGAAGAAAGGTAAAGCACCGAGTTTTTATGTGGATCAGCATAGTGCTTTGTAGTTTGGGGACCGTATCTATGTTCCGAGAGTGTCGAAGTTGCGGGATGCTATTTTGAGAGAGGCTCATGATTTGAGATATTCTATCCATTCAGGCTGCACTAAAATGTTTGAGGATCTGAGGACTCATTTCTAGTGAGTTGGCATGAAGGCAGACATTACTGAGAATGTTGTCTTGTGTGATGTTTGCCGACGAGTTAAAGCTGAGCATCAGAGACCAATAGGATTGCTGAAACCGTTGTCGATCCCTTCTTGGAAGTGGGATGACATCAATATGGATTTCATCACAAGTTTGCTAATGACGTCTTACCATCATAATGCTATCTTGGTGGTGGTGGATCGATTGACGAAGACTGCTCATTTCATCCGTGTGAGTGAGAGGTACTCAGTTGATCAGTTGGCCAAGTTGTACATTGATCACATCGTGAGGTTGCACGGTGCGCCGAGGAGTATTCTGTCAGATCGCGGGTCTCAGTTTACCGTGAGATTCTGGAGAAGCTTGCATGAGGCTTTGGGTACACACCTAGTGTACAATTCAGCTTATCATCCTTAAACAGATGGTCAGACAGAGCATGTAAACTAGATTATAGAGGATATGTTGAGTGTGTGATCACCTATGGGCAGAGATGGGAGGACAGCCTTTCTTTTACGGACTTCTCTTACAACAACAGCTTTCAGACTAGTTTGGAGATGTTACCTTTCAAGGTGTTGTATGGTAGGAGATGCCGTACCCCGCTCATGTGATCAAAGGTTGGTGAGAGGTCTTTCTTCGGTCCTGACTCTATCAAAACTGTAGAAGTAGAAGGTTGAGAAGATCAGAGAGCATCTGCAGATTGCTCAGAGCTATCAGAAGAGTTATGCGGATAAGAGAAGGAGGCCCCTTTCTTTCGAGATTGATGATTGGGTGTATCTCAAGGTGTCACTTCTCTGTGGCATGCGTCGCTTTTATGTCCAAGAAAAGTTGGCTCCGAGGTTTATTGACTTTTCCAGATTTTGAAGAAGATCGGTGAGCTAGCCTACAGGTTGAAGTTGCCATCCGAGCTGACAGGTGTGTATCCTGTGTTCCACGTTTCTCACTTGAAGAAGTGTCTTCGAGTGCTGGAGGAGCAAGTTGTCCCTAATGCTTTGGATATTCAGGACACGCTCGAGTATCTGGAGTACCCTGTGAAGATTTTTGATGAGGCGTTCAAAGAGACAAGGAGGTCCAAGATCAAGTTTTTTAAGGTCTAATGGAGTAACCACAACAAGCAAGAGGCTACCTAGGAGAAGGAAGAGAGTCTGAGAAAGGAGTTTCCCTACCTGTTCAAGTACGCTTCTCGATCTCGAGGACGAGATCCTGTAAAGGGGGAGTCTGTAACATCCTAGAATTTTTGAAATAATCTAAGAGTCGATTGTGTCCCAATTTTCGTTTCGCTCCAAATCTGGAATTTCTTTTTATTTTTCTGGAGCCAGAAATTCAGTTCGCAGGCTTTGTCGGGCTGATATTAATTCCCACAGTCTTTAATTAATTCCCAAACCTCCTCCATTTAACTCTCCTATAAATACCCCTTCCATTTTACCCCATCCCACTAACCCCTCTCATTCCCCATTTTTCTTTCCCCTCTTCCAAGTTCCAGAGCACCAGATGAGATCGGCGAAAGGGAGTCGCATCGCTTCGGTCTTCGGTTTCGCGTCGCGCGTCTCCTACGTCGCCGACCATCACCAGAAGCCTCGACCGCATGGACCGCATCGCTCGTCCCGCGTCACCGAGCCGATTCCCCGCATGTCTTCGTTCTCCGTCTCTGCGTCACCGCCCGTCTTCGTCATCGCAATCACCAAGTCGCGGGTCTCCGGTTTCGCGTCGCCCATCCACGCGTCGTCGTCAACCGCTCCGAGTCGCGATTCATTCCGATCCGCGCCGTTTCTGTCTCTGAGCCGCGACTCCAGTGCGCGTCATCGTCCTCGGTTTCGCGTGCGCCATTTCGTCGCCGTTCCTGATTCTCTGTGCCTCTCTTGTGGTGAGCTATCAAATCCCTCTCGTGTTTTCCCTCTTCAGTAGATTGTGTAGTTGGTTGCCAGTGAGAATAGTTAGATGGTAGAGCAGAGCGTCTCATGTGTTCCTTTAGGCTAATCGATTTGCGGTTAGTCTCGTTTCTCGTAGTCTAAATCTTCAAAGATTTTTGGGGAACTTTGTTTGGTCTCGAAAGATTCTCAAAATTGTTTCGTTAAATTCGCCTCGTCGAGATTGTCGTGTAGAATTTTTTGGAGAATGTTTTGAGCACGTTTAGCCTAGTAATTTAAATTTAGATTTAATTATTCGAATTTAAATTATCGCGTACCTAGTCTTACCTATGTTCGATGTTCGTGTTGTGTTTAGCTGGTGATCCCAAGGAGGAGTACCGCGAGCCCGCTCAGTTCGACGACCCAGATCTCGACTACGATCCCGAGTTGCCAGGCAAGCCGCGTTCCTTGATCACTTTTGTACCTAGCATTTTAAACTGCACGTTTTATTTGCAACCCTAATTTGTATGCCAACTGTTTTTTAAAATATACTAGCAACACTTTTAAGCCGTGCCTATTTATCGTTTCACAAATATGAGCCCTAAAATTGCTTTAGAATAATTATTTTATTTTATGCTTAGCCATGCTTAGTCGTATTTTTTTTATCTTACACCTATCACTATAAAAATAGAATTTGTGTTAAATAATTTTGAACTGTGATTCAAATGTGTGAGTTTTGCAAATATCTATACATAACTATTTAGCGGTGGCAGGATGGAGTATAAGGAGCTAGGAGACTTTTGGAAAGTCCCTGTGGGCGTACCTGTGACGGGTACAACAGGAAGATTCGGGTTGGGATCTTTCCGTGAGACTTGTTGGTTGTTGGCGTTGAGATTGGAGAGAGTGCCTGCCTCAGCAATTAAGGACCGAGTTCTTCGAGCCTTGTACGCCCAGTTGACAACTATGCATACCACGTTACCCTGTATGGGCAGTGGCTTGATGTTGAAGCTTGTTGAGACTAGATGTTTACCTGTGAGTTGTCGGTGTTGTGTTAGTGTGGTGTAGAGTTATGACTCCTCACATGAGATCGAGATACCCCACCTGATCAGTGGTAGACTCTTCACAGCTCTAGAATCTGATTACGTAGGCACTTGAGATCCCTATTCTAGAGAAAGTATAACTCCAGTTGAAGCTTGTGGACGGGTCTTGTGTGTTCGATAGGACTACGACAGTAGTTTTCGATGACACTTCTTGTGGGTCCAGTACATAAACTCTGCAGAGTTACAATCAATGCAGATTGTCATGTCCTTTTTGGAAGGACACCCACTGAGTTGTGCTCTTCGTTGAGTAATTTTGTTTTACTTCATCCTATTCTATTTCAAAATATTTTAGACCACAGCCTTTGAGCTGTGGCCGGGTGTAGAGATTACACCGGCATTTAAAATGAACCTCCGTCCTGGATAACGGAGATCTCTGTGGGGCAAGATAATAAAATTTGACAGTTTTAAAATAAAATTTTCTTGCATCTTTAAAAATAAAATAAAATATTTTAAACTTGTATTTAGTACTTGAGCCAGCCTTTACCTTTGAAACTATTTGCATGCATACATTGTTGATAGGTAGTATGCGGTTTGCTGAGTATTTGTACTCACGGTTTCCTAATTTGTTGTTTTCAGAGAATACCCACAGCTTCGACTTCGACAACGTCTTCGACGGATCGTGAAGTCAACTCCTACGCTTAAGCTTGCCAGTGTTGAGGAGGTTCGCCGCTGCTGTCATGATCCGTTGCTGCTTTTCTATGGTTTTCTCGATAGTGATCATTATGCTCTGAGAAGATTTTGATCTGCGTACCGATGGACTCCTTTGAGGTTATATTCTAATAAATTTGCTTTGACTTGCTATTTTTTATTCTTGTTTCTTATTTAATGCTTCTGTTATAGTTTCTTGATTGATCGCTTGTGATGTCGTGCTTGTCAACCTTTTAAGATTGGCAAGGTCACGGAGGATCAAGACTTATCAAAAGGTAAGAAAAACTCGGTCATTACATCTACCGATGCTTCCTGCACCTGTCACGATGTATACTCTCTCCGTTTTAAAATTATATTGTGACTATTTTAAATTTGAATTAGTTGGTGATAATAATTTTGAAGATTGAGAGAGTATATGGCATTCATTTTGAGTGATGAGCCAAATGAGTGCATACGTGCTGAAAATTCATTTTCAGTGGATCACCCATAGAAAGGCACACCATCTTATATCAGACACTTAATTAAGAGTGTTTTTACCATCCTTATGTTAGGTGCGTACCTGGTACCTATGGGTGGTACCAGGTCAAAATCCAAAACACAAAAGGGCCTGGTCGAATTTGAATAGAATTTCAACGTAAATTTAAAAAAGGGCTGAAAGTTAGGGATTGTGAAAAATGCGTGGGCCTGACTTTTTACCAATCCTGCTGGTACAAGAAAGCGTCTAGTAGAGTGTAGGTCTTCTTATCTGTGTAGATCTCAGTACATTGGTGTGCAAGTTGACGGAAACTACAATCTAAGCACAGGGATCCTCTGCCGTGCTGCCTGATCACTACCAGATAGATCTTAAACTTGCTATTCAGTGACCCGACAGTGTCGGACAATAAGGCAGAGGAACCGCTTCCTCGCCCGGTGCGGCGGTGCCCCTCCCTCCAGCCAAGCTGTTCCTGCCTCTGCTCGCTGCTTGCCCCCACGGTGTTCGGGGATGGCTGACCCTACATCGACTACTCTTCTGACTAATGAGGCCGCCTGACCCATGGAGGCTGCCGTCCGGTGCCGCCTCAAGGACGTCGATTGCTCGATCACCTCGAGCACCAATCCCCAAGGACGGCACGCTCCCGCACCAGCACTTTGCCCTGGTTGACCCTCGCTAATCTATCTGCAAACTCAGCCATACGTGGCTGGACGGATGAATGAGTACCAAACATACCCTTAGTCTTTAGATTCGTGAGGTTAGGTCATCGTTTAACTTACCGTCGGAGACGCGGATACCAACAAGTTCGGTTTCACTGTTTTCATGAAGAAAAGCGGATAGTTCTGTCGATTTTGAATTTTTAAATTTTGAAACTGAAACAGTTTTACCAGCTTACCCTCGGTTTGAGCGGTTTATCCAATTTTTGAATTTGTTTCAATCAAAAGTTTTAACTAATTTTTCTCAAAAATCGGCTAACCATCTAAGTCGAACTGGACTGGTTTCATTGGTTTTCATAAAAACCAATCCGTTTTGGAATGGTTTTGTGAACCTTGGGTTAGGTACTAGGGTGGTCGGTCCTGGTACCATAAGTAATCGCCAATCATAGAGGTTCAAACAAATCAGCCTCATTATCTATTACCCAGAATCAGTTAGATGTAAAACCAGTACGATGGCTAGGTTTGGATACAAGGAACATGAATGGAACGAGAGCTGAAATTGTTTATCCCTCAAAACTCCATTTGAAACGGTGCAGTAGCAGTCGCTGATGCATCCGAGACGGAGCAGGCCAGAGTGGATGACACTGGCTTCAAGCTGAACGGGGAGCTCCACGAGTAGGAGAACGCGACGACGTTCTTAAGGCCGCCGCTGATTCGGCGGCCGCCGTGGAGGGTGCAGATCCCGCCGCCACCGTCTGCGGAGAGGAAGCCAGGAGGGGTTACGTGCACGGAGGAGTTGAACCCGCGGCACTCCACCTTCACGTCCCCCTGCATGCAGACGCAGAGGTTCTCCACCGTCACCACGTACGCATGGCGACCTCCGACGGCAGGGCCCGGCGCGGCGCTCTGGGTGATCTTGAGGTCCGACGCCTTGCACTTATCGAAAGATGTGTTTTCTGCGAACATAGAGGTAGGATATGTAACTTGATACGTTCACGACAGGAAGGAGAACCAAGACGTGAAGCATGCAGTACAGATCGATGGCCGGGAATGCAGACCTGCGATGCAAAGGTAGCTAAGCAGCAAGAACACAAGGATCTTCGCTGCTGCCGCTGCCGCCGCCATCTTTGATTCCATCGCCTTGTATCTCCTTTACTACCTATGTTGCACAAGCTGCAGTTCTCTGGTATTTACATAGTTGCCATTCTGAGCCATCTATTTATAGGCATATTTGAATCATATCTTCTCCTCATATTTTGGCAGGGTTACTACTGCCTTGTATGTACCTCTCATGTGCTAGGCACTCATTAATTTCCTGCTCTATCTCAGTCAAGAGAAACTGCCAGTCTTCGCTTTTGAAACCGCAATGGACAAGAGATAGATTAAGCTTTGGGTTCAAAAAGAGATAGATTAAGCTTTACTGAAGAAGAAAATAACTCTTCATTTTTCAGCAGAGTTACTACTGACACATATGACGTCTCATGTTTTAGGCACTTACTAATTGCTGCTGCTTCTCAATCCAGAGAAACTGACCGAATGATTTGTCAATCCAACGAGATCTCATTACTGCACGAAAAGAATCCAAAAGAACAGCATTCTTGACAGAAGAAGAGATATTGCTTTCAATGGAGACATGATTTAAGAACCGAGGGAGTATGACATAGAATACATTTATATAGTCAACCAAATACTAACTCTTCTCATCCTTACTCCTTATATACATCCAACAAAACAAACTATTATGTATTCGCTTAGCCTGCTACTCTATCTTTCTTCTCCTCATTTTCAAACATCCCTAAACCTAAAATGACTTATAAAAAAGAACGGAGTGAGTACCATAAATACATCTCACTAGATAGAGCCAGTCCGAGTCATAAGAGCGACTAAATGGATCCTTGGTGACATCATTTCATCATGGTCTCATGATCATGTTATGGTTAGGGGTGAAACGAGATGGAAAAATCCGAATCTCATTTTTATCCTGATCATTTCCGAAATATTCGGTATCTGTTTGGAATCGAAATGAAAATGAGCTCAGAGTAGTCAAAATCAAAATAAAAAAATGATTTGGGTAAAATTCTGATTATATTTTCAATTCTAATATTTTATTCAGAATAGAAAAAATATTATCTAGATTCAAACAAATTAGAATAGCCCAACGATATTTCTTTGATAATAGAAAAGTATTATTTGGATTCAGACAAATCGGAATAGCCCAACGGCACAATAGATAGCAGCCCACCCAAGACCAGCAAGCCTAGGCGGCCCGCCAGCCACCTACAGTTGCCAGCGCCGGATCGCCAGCCTCCAGCGGCGCACCGGTCGCTCGCTCTGCCTAGGCGCCAGCCGCCCACGGGCCCACCAGCTTGGCCAGGGTGCTCACGCACGTCAGGTTTCAAGTGAACAGATACAGTACCGATGAAGTATTTATATTCTTGGCAACATTAATTCTCTCTCTCAACCAGGGTACTCCAAGAATAACATTTTTGGTACTCATACCTTAGAAAAAAAAAATTTGTTATAATTTTTTTGATATTTCAGTGATGTGACAGACCGTCTCACAAAGAAAACGATCCATCCACCACAAAATCTTATCGAATGCACTCGACGAAGCGATGACTGTATAACTTAAACACGATAAAATATACTTATAAACTGTTGCTTAAGTGTATAAAACCAAGATTTTTTGAAAGCGTGGATAATCTGAATTAGAGTTTTCTATAGACTATGCATAAGAGGTCATCGAGCCTATATAATTCATCCTCTAGCAGCACACAAATAGTAGCACGACGAGCAGGGCTCCCAATAAATATAACTACTCTCGAGGTTGCTTCTACCAATTGGTTCAGAAAAGAGAGAGAGAAACCACATTCACACAAAACTATAGAGAGTCAAGCCTGAGCATTCAAATGCTCAGTAGGTCTTACCCGTCAACCTAGCCAACTACAGTCGACTCCGAAGATATAATGAGGCTGACTCACATGGGATGACTTTTTGCAAAACCAGCTCTAATATAGTAAGTCCTTATATAATAAATTTTTAATTTGCACTATAAAACTATATCAAACATGGGTTGCCAAGTAATTACTATACTAAGCAAACCGTTTATATTATTATTATTATTATTATTATTATTATTATTATTATTATTATTATTATTATTATTATTTATGTTTTTACTACGATGTCACTCGGTGAACAAGCGGTACTCGTTATTGTGAGAGGCATCAATTATAATCGATTTACAATAGCTACGAAAACCCAAAATACACGATACGTACACGCTTCTCGAAAGTCGCACGTGACTACTTTTCACAACAATACTGTAGGGCCAGTCCGACGTCTACTTCTCTCGAGAACAATGGTTCTCCATGCGACCACCACGCAAGACGTGTCCATGATTAGATCTAAGTCTCACCTTCACTCACAGGCTAAACAAGAGTAGAGTTACGTCCAACCACTACGGATATCGAGTTATATCGGTTTTCTGGATCCCATTTCTCCAGTATGTATTCTGTATGTTTAAACTTGTTCAACAGGGCCATCGGTTCTTAACGACACAGACGAGGCTATCACCGTGAAGGCACAGCCTTCTCAAACCCTCCTATATGTTATCCCCACCCGGTCTCAGGTTGATTAGTGTGTGGGATAAAACTATAGCTCACGAGTAACTTTCCATCCACTCGGTTTCTATAGCTCGCGAGTGACTTTCTATTCACTCGACTTTTATAACTCGCGAATGACTATCCATTCACTCGATGTCTATCACTCACTAGTGACTTTTCATTCACTCGACTTCTACCGTAAACTAAAACTTAACCTAGCTCTACATCGAGTTACCTGTATCAACAACACTCATCATAGATAATAAGGTACCTAGCATGCAATTCTAGATTTTCAAACAACTCTTAATGCACCACACATTAACCTTACAATACACAGTGATAAAATAAAAACTTAAAATGGGGTTAATGCACTAGAGCTTGTCTGAAGCTTGCTCACAGTTAGCTTCCTTTGCCAAAGTAACAACTCTACGCTCCTCTTCACATGGGTCGAGTCCTAAATGATATGATATGCAAGAAAATGAATTATGATAGTTTTTAACTTGAATTAAAATGACAGACGATGACAACTTTTTATTTTCAAAAGACTAGTAAATTTAGTTATAAAACTCCTTTTAAAATGGTTTTCGAAAACATAAAATATAGTTTGAGTTTTTCACAAAATCAGAAAGGTTATAAGGAAATTCTTGAGAAATTTTCAGGATTTATTGAAATAAATGGATTTATAATGAATTAAATACCATTTAAACACAATAAAACATTTATAGAAATTATTTTCTAAAATAAAATATAACACTTTTATAAAACAAAAGGCTTGAAAAAATAAACATAAAAGTAAATTTTTAAGATTTTATTATGCCAAGAAATAATGATAATGCATTAACAAATTATTTAATGATCTAAAATAGTTAATTTGATTTCGTGCACACAATAAATATTTGTTAGCTTCAGAAAATAGTTCTAGTTGAGAGGAGCCTAAAAAAATTTATTTTACATTTTTATGAATTAGGATGATTTTTCTACGAATTTTAGAAAATTGAAATAATTTCTAAACTATTAAATAAATCAATTCGTAAAATAATAAAGTTTCCAGCCTTGATGGGCCGGCCACATTGTGGCCCATTGAGATTTCAGCCCACCTAAAACGGAGCCACACGGTTGGCTACACTCTTAGCCGCACGGGATCCGACGGCCGCAAAGGATCCCGTGGCTTGACCAAGCCACCGGTCCGCCGAGGATCATCAGGCAGTCCTCTTGCTCAGGAAAGGCGTCGTCGGCGTTACCGTCGGCCTGCTTCGCAGAAGGATCAAGATTTTGAGGCTGACGGGAGTTGGGTCGAAAGTGGTCCCTGTAGAAGGCTCGCATGAGATGGCAATCCTGCAAGGTGTGCTTGATGGGGGTCGCGTGCTTGGTGCAGATCTTGTCGAGCATCTTTTCAATGTGGTTGTTGTGGTCGACCGGCTGCTTTGCTTGGGATGGGGGCGGCCGCTTGGTGATGCCCACGAACTGCTCATCGTGCTGGCGGTTCTTCTGCTTCTTGCTGCTCGAGCCGCCCCCATTTCGACCGTCTTTTCGATCGGAGCGCCGGTCGGAACGGTTGTCGTTCTTGTAGTCGGCCTTGAACTTCTCCTTGCGCTTGGTCCGATCTCGGTCGAAGGTGGCTTGGACAGCCTGCTCCTCGGCGACGAAGGGCGCGCGCCGTTCGAGGGTTTTTACACCCTAGCTTGTGGACAAGCGGCTTGGATGTCGTGCCGCAGATGAAGGCGTTGATGACGTCGACGTCGCTTACGTCAGGCAGCCCGTTTCGCTTGCACGAAAAGCACTGGATGTAGTCACGAAGTGATTCGCCGGGGTTCTGCTTGCAGTTCTTCAGATCCCAGGAGTTACCTGGGCGGGTGTAGGTCCCCTGGAAGTTGCCGACGAAGGCGTGACGAAGGTTTGACTAGCCGTGGATGTTGTCCCTCAGAAGATGCTCGAGCCACCCCTTGGCCGAATCGGACAGGAAGAGTAGCAGGTACTCCCCTAGATGGCGAATAGGACGTCGGCGTCACCGGCTCTGCATGCAAGACGATAATCCTCGAGCTAGTGGGCAGGGTTGGTCTCACCAGTGTATCGAACGATGTTGGTCGGAGCGCGAAATCTCTGAGGAAAAGGTGCTCTCCGAATGTGGGACCCGAACGTTCAGAGCCCAACCTCATCAGGGTTGAGGTTTCGGACGTGATCTTAGCTGCGCCGACGGCGGCAGTGGTCGGGAGACCACTCCCGTCTGGACTCGGTATAGCGATCGCTCCTAGCTTGCTTCCACGCGTCGATCGTGTGATGAACGTCACAGTACTCCCCGAAGAGTTAGCGAACGTTGCCAGCCGGAGGGTAAGGATCGCGCGCCTTGGTCCGACCGCGGTGACTGTTGCGGGGCCAGACTCCGACGGTCGACACTTGGCCGGTGGGAGCTGTGTGCCTTGAAGTGCTGACGAAGCGAGGGGTCAGGTAGCTGAAACGCGTCGTCAAGATAGACGCGCAGACGATCATAGGTTTACATGAGCATGGGGTTGTCTGGCGTGGCGGACTCGTGGAGGACGTAAGCCGCCGCCTCCAGATTCTCGTACGGCTGTCCATTATCTGCTGATAAGTGAACTGGGCTCGGGCTCGGGCGCCACCGCTTGTCGCAGTGGACCCCTTGCCCTGACCATCACCCCCGACTGCGATCTTGCGTCGGAGAGCGTCTTCAATGACAGAAAGAGCGGGACGGTGCGGAGAAGAATCATTGTCAAGAGCCTTGCTGGGGGTATCGACCTCTGCGACCTTGTTAGGCAGAAGCGTGAAGCACTCACGGGAGAGATCATGGCCCAACACATTGTGAGGCAGGCAACGAGGCGAACGACGCCGAGGTGAACACTGTTTGAGTGGGGTCTGAAGGTAAAGCTCGCCGCCGTTGTCGGCAACGAAATCTTGGCTTTCGAAACAGAAGGCCTGGCCAACAACGAAAGTGGGGATGCTCCACGATCGACTATCACGAGCGATGACAACCGCAAAACCCAAAAAACAGGTGAGAGACTGAGAACTCCCTCACCAAAGAGAAAACTGAAGCCATTGAAAAGCAAAGCGAAAACGCACAATAAAAAACCTCCTTTCTGGTGCGCTAACTATCGGTGTTCTGACTAAAAACACAGTAAAATTTTCGTAATCGAAGTGAGTGTTCGTGCGCTCTTCATATTCAAATGGCCTAGCATATGAAAAAGACTCAAAGGTTAACCTGGTTTAAGTCGCCAAAAAGCGTAATACCCTATGTTCAGGGGCGAGAAAGAAATCAAATCGTATAAACTCAAGAACACGAGTACAATGTGAAAGGGTCTTGGCTCGATCAAGAACCCTAGCTTGCGTGTGTAGATGTGGTTATAACGGGATGCCTAACTTCACCTAATTTTCTTCTACGTATAATGCCTCATGGTACCCCTTTTTTAGGGGTCGGATCGGGAGCACCAACTTGGCGGCTACGGAACTTGCTGGCCCTTTGCTAGGTGGGGCCTTGGTCGTCGCCTGAGTTGGTCATCGGTGCAAGTGGCCGGTGACCTTCGTACGTCTTTTGCTCAGTCGCGAGGGACAAAGAACACTTTTCCATCTTGCTTCACTAATCGTCTTGTTGCTTTACCAACTTCTGTAATGCTTTACATTTTACTGTACATTGTCAGAAATCTCTGCGGTCGTCAGTAGTTGGTTGTTAAGGCGTTGCTCGACCCCCGAAGATCGGGCCAGAGCGTTGGCTTCTAGCTGTTGGCGGGTTGAATCTTGTTGTCGTGTAGCTTCAGCCTTCTGTCTGTCGGTCTTGGACGCTCACGTAGATGTGATCCTTCGTGGGCTGTAGACGAACCGTGGGCCGTAGTTTACAGATGAGCCTTCATGTAGGGGCTGAATCCGTAAATATCCGAGGTATACTATCTCGACACTGACAGAACATCAAGAGATTGCACGGTCCCCAACTCAGAGAGGCCATTTGGCAAGGCATCAATGCCGTCGACAGCTTCCAAGGCACCGCCCATCAAAGGCTCCTCGGTGGCTGCCACATGGTGCCCGATGGTTGGTGTAGACCGCAAGCGCGCATGCATGGGTAGCCGAGCAGACGTACCACCACCATAACCCTCGCCAGTAACCGGCTCCTGGTGAAGGCTCCGCGATGAAGAACGCCATCGGTGACACCGACGACCGTCATCTTGATCATGACTTTCCCTTGACACATCAAGATCTTCTTCGAGTCATGGAGGGACACAGTGCCACCAAAACTAAGATGATATAGGCGAGCGCATTCTTGACCTGTGGCCCATCGTTGATCACCGCCGGCGGCTCCATGGTAAGGAGAACAATCTCTGACAGGGTGAGATCAGGCCTAGAGCACCACGCTCTGAGCCTGAAAGCAGAGAGATCCTTGCGTTACCTTGTGTCATCATGACACTCGCTGACCCAACAGTATGGGTTGAGCAGCTGCGACGCCGTGGCGGGATCCCAGGCTTGAGCTGGTACTCCTGGAGTTCGATGTTGATGAGGAATGACAGGGTTACATCGGCTGAAAAAGCCAACCAACTCCATTGCTGGAGATGTAGCAAACAGGTATAAGCTCTGAACGGACACCCAACGTTGTAGACCCTTTCCACCTCTGCCTTGCTGGCCAAAAGGAGTATGGCTCAGGATGAAAGTGGGTCACTTTGGGTCAACCCAATAGCTGACCCAAATGATCCACAATGATTAGTATGGGTAATGGGTTGGCTTGACCCATGATTAGTACTAACTCATAATACCCACGTCCTGGCTACCGACGTCATATTACAGTCTTGCAGACTTCCCCATTGCGTCTGCCATCTTGAATGATTTTTTTCTTCCCCATGCGGACTTCCAAATTGCATCCCTTACGACTAAGAACACATCAGCTAAAGGGCATGAATGATTTTTTTTCTTCTAAATTGAACTGAAGTAACACTCCATTAACAAATTGAAAGCTTCACATTTCAAAATAGAGCTACGATGCCCATTTACAATATAACATAATAACTGTAACTGCTGAAATAAACTCAAGTGAGACAACAATCCAGTATAAAAAATAATAACGGCTTCTTAGTTAGTACAGAGAGACATGAATTATT
The DNA here is from genome assembly GCA_001602315.1 of Zoysia pacifica. Taxonomy (NCBI): domain Eukaryota; kingdom Viridiplantae; phylum Streptophyta; class Magnoliopsida; order Poales; family Poaceae; genus Zoysia; species Zoysia pacifica. The sequence continues at coordinate 24,969 of BCLH01001747.1, read as the reverse complement.
ATTACTATTCATATCATGATAATTTCAATCCTCTGCTCCTTACTTTCTATACCAATTGTGCAAATAAATGAATGGCCAAGAACATAATAACTGAATGTGCAAACTGTGATGAACAACTGGCACTGAATTATCCTTCCAAAGCTCCTGAAACTCTTGTGCTCTCACTGATCTCCTATACTACCACTTGTAATATGACCTTATCTGGAGAAGGAGCTGCAACATTAACACAAAACTTTTAGCTATTATGATGTCACATAGATTGACTAATTAATATTTAACAGGAAGCAGCAACAATGACCAAGTAATATTTAACTAGTATTTAATAGTATGTACATGCTGCTCGCAACCAGTTCTGAAGGCAAATTAAAGCTTCTACTGTGTCGGTGGATAATCTGCTCCGAAAGTCGCTTACCACTCTCCCACCAGTGCTAAAAGCAGATTCAGATGCAACAGTTGAGGCAGGTATAGTAAGGACATCACGCGCCATACAAGACAGAACTGGCCATTTCGTGCAGTTTGATTTCCACTAGCCTAAAATATCAAAATCATCAGTGCAAGGGACCACGTCTTCATCCAAATAATTATCAAGCTCATTCGATGCTTGAGTTCTCGGCACTGTCCTTTGGTGTTGGTCCCAATCAGCAAATGAGTCATCATCATTTGTAGAACTAATTTCATCATCACCTATTCCATCTGCAGATTCAGTACTTGAGTGATTCACTTGACAAGAATATTCATTGAAGAGTTTTAGAAGCGTCCTCCTTGCTGTATGCAAGTGTTTTTCCACATCAGCCATGAAAGCTTGTTTCAACCGAAATTCCACAAATGAATACTTACACCTTGGATCAAGAATAACAGGAATGGACAAAGATAAGAATGAGATACTCCAGTAGTGCTTAAATTTCTTCTTCATCTCCCTAACCATATCTACAATGAGCTGATCCTTGGTAGCAGATTCTTTATCCATGGCTAATTTGATCTTCCAAAGCTCATGGAACGGTTGGCTGTGGGATAAGAGGATCCAGATACTACATTTGTAGCCTCATAAAATGTTTTCAGAAACTTACAAACAACTCTAGACTGCTCCCATTCAAGCTCTGATGGTGTTTTCTGGTAATTCTTGTCTTGCCTGCTTAGTTCATCAAATGCTAACCTCAAGGGGTACGCAGACTCAAGCATCAGATAAGTAGAGTTCCATCTAGAAGATATATCAATGTTGGGCTGGTTTTCAAAAGAAATTCCAACTTGTACAACTATTTCCTCAAATTTTTCTCTACGAGACTACGAGCTTCTTATGTACTTGACACTTTCTCTAATGTTGTCTACAATCTCACCAATCTGCTTGAGCCCATTCTGAACAACAAGGTTCATAACATGTGCTGTACAACGAACATGAAAGAGCAATCCTTCACATGGTAACATTTTCTTTAGCATCAGATTAGGTCTCAACAAGTCAATCATGGAGTTGTTAACTTTGGCATTGTCTAAAGTTATGCTAAAAATCTTGTCCTCGATGTTCCAATCCTGAATGCATTTCAGTATGACATTAAACATGCAGTGCACATTGTGGGGAGATTCCATCATAAAAAACTTGATAATTAATTTTTTGATCTTCCAATCCCTGTTGATGAAATGGCTAGTAATACAGAGATATCCTAAGGTCTGATTTCACATCCACGTATCAGCAGTCAATGACACTTTTGAATTGGAATTCTTTAACAGCTCTCTTAATTCCAACTTTGATTTTTCAAAGGCTTTCATACAATCTAACTTTATAGTGATCCTTGATACCATTTTGAATAATGGGTTCAAATGGGAAACAAAATCTCTAAATCCTTCATATTCAACTAGAGAGAATGGGAGTTCATGCAAAATAATCATGCGAACTAGTGACTGACGTGTTTCTTCATAATCATAAACCCAATTTTCTAGAACATCAACATCAGTAGGGTTAGCACCAGCACGCAATTTATCTACAAACACATTTACTTTTGACCTTGCTTTGCACCGATTCAAATGCCTTTTCAAATGATTTGTTCCAATACCTTGTCTCGCACTAAGATGATCATAACAATGAATACCTTTTGCATGTAAGATCTCACCATTATGATAGATAGGCTCGAACTCCTTCCAATGAACAGGCTTGAGTTTCCTTTGCTTACCATTTTTTCTGGAACCTGCACAATTTATAACAAAAATTTGTATCATATGGACTGAAATACTACCACATACTTCAGAACAATGTACCTATTTATAGGAAAGATAAAAGGGAAAATATTCTTGTCTTACCCTGTGAATTTTGTGCTGTAGAAGGTCCAGGAGATCTCAATCTTGTTGATGGGGATCGAAAAGTAGGAGAGACCGTCATTTGCAGATGAGGAGACATTGCCATTTGATTGATTAAACTTGAAGCTGGAGAACCCACGACACACCTTGCTCGTTTTGCAGAGTCATTTGCATTTGTAATTGTGCTTTAGTTCGCTTGGCGATTGGAGGACCGTTAGGTCTAGGCATCACAACCTCTACTACTGGGTGCCCTGTGAAGAAATACCACTAGGGAAGGGAGGTGACTATATTGACCCTCCTCATTTTCTCAAGCACTAGCCATAAGAGTAAATGTGTGCCTACAAGTTTAAAAAAAATAGTGTCATCAGTTAGCAAGAAACTTCTTCAAATAATTAATCTACAGCTTGAATATGCTTTCTCGAGCAAATAGCAACTGCAGCTGTACAGAAGCTACAAAACCAAAAGAAATAAGGCTACAGATTGAATATGTTTTCCAGAGCAAGCAGCAACTGCAGCTTCTTACCATGATCTACAGAAACTAGTACATCTAAGCAGCAGGTCAGCATGTCTAAGCAGCAGTGCAGAAGCAAATCAGCCAGCACATCTACATAGCAGTACAAACGCTAATCAACCAGCAGGCCATCTAAGCGGCAGGCCAACAGCTAATCGGATATTATTTGGATCTTACAGGCAGGCACGTGGAGAACTAGTACAATCCAATCTTCAGCACAAAAACTGAGAGAAAAAGGCACAAAGGGAATCCAAACTTTAGATCGATTGCTACTGAAACAACAGATGGCCACGAAATCTCGAGAATGAAAGGCATATAAGTGCTGGTCACCTTGCAAGGCAGCTGGAGGAGGACCCGAGTTGCCGGCGGGAGAGGTAGCGACCTGGTGGTGAGGACCTGGAGATTATCTGTGAGATCAACGAGGAGACGACGCCATTGCTGTGGAGGTCGCCGGATTGGGGCAAGATCGAACGCAGGCGGCGTCACTGTTTTAGGGTGATAGAATTTGGGCTACCCAGCAACCCATCGGGTCGATGCATTTTAGTCCAGCTTTTTAGTGGGTCAACCCACAAAGCTAATTACAGTATGTTTTGTATTTTGGGTAATGGACCACTGGACCAGCCCATCGAAACCTACATCCTAAAGTATGGCCTTCAACAGGGAGACACATCGAAGCTCCAAAGTGTCAGGGGCAATGTTGAAGCAAGCAGCAATCTCCTGGGCCAGTCATTCAGCAGCAGAACATGACCACTGTAGACAAAGGAGATGACGAGAGTGCGATGAAGGTCGTGCTCCATCCTGATTATGCTGGGGGTGTGGTCAATGATGCAGGGATGTCTGGGTGTGCAGTGGCGGAGACAGGGCCGGTGCTGCAGCACCGGTCATTTAGCTGTTTTTTCTACCTAAAAAAAAGTAAAAAGTAGCTTAAAAGTATTTAAATTTTACTTAATCTTGCTGGTTTTAGCATCTATCCATTGATTTAGCACCTAACCTAAGGTGAATTTGGCTCCGTCACTGTGGGTGTGGGGTTCCTGACCGCAGCATTTGCTGACAGGGAAACCTCAAGCACTGGGGAAGGATCTTGGCCAGCTTCTTCGGCGTCTACACACCCGACACGTCGAAGGCATGTGCGCCGACCCTCCTGATCACCATCATGTGCCACGGAGGGACCATGTTCATTATCATGTGGTGCAGAGGATGCCATGGATGCTGCTCACCAGGGGGGAGGGGGGGTTCGCATCTTGAAGGGGCAGGACTCCCTGCCAGACCTGGGGCCTAGGCGCTGAAACCTCTTCCTTAGAACGTCGATGATGATACTCGTATGACTGATGGCCAGGATGTCGACAGGTGAAGCAGCATGTTCTGTCCCGGCAAGACGTCGCCCAGTAGTGGTAGAAAAGCAGTTGAAATACTTTTCTCGGAGGTCGAGCGGGACCTGATGACCAGGACAACCAGAAGGGCCAGAACAACGGCAGCTATGCCTACGCTGCACCAGCTGCCAGCTGTCAGTGCCCAGGCCCTTCTTCTTCGGCAGTTGGGGCGAGGGGTGGAGCACTACTCTTGGTGATGCTCAAGACGGCGGAAGACGGGGTGTCGGCACTGTCTGCACGGAAGGCAACGAGGATGCAGTGACATCCTTGTAGGATAACTCTAGCGTAGATGAGACGTGGGTCACGGACTTGGGAAAATCTTCTGGCGAGGCATCCATCCACCGCGCCTCCTTGGAACGCCCTTGGGCGGAGCTCCACCAGGAGGCGGGCGAGGAGAAGGTCGAGGGGTTCCAGCGCTCTGGTAGAAGGGTTGAAGACGGTGGCCATCTGCCTACAGGTGGCATCAACGGTGGGGTGGTGGAAGGCGGAGCATCAGGGTGCTGGGAGAGGAAACAAGGAGCCATCTAAATGGTGCTTGCCATATGATGTGCAAAGAAAGCCCTATCTGAAGGAATAATAATTCCTTTTCAGTTTTGTATTTGATATTGTAGCTATAGTTCCATTCTATGTGATTAATGATGCCATTCAGGGATTTTCTTTGTCATGAAACTAGAACTTTTAACTATTCATGATGTATGGCACAAATCTGGATTCTTAGATGCCCGGTCATTTCATAAGTATACTGCATGCAAATCACTGTACATTGGTGTCATTTCCTGATTTTGAGGTCAGCTTTTTTTTGTGATCAAGGCAATCATGTAGTAACAGATTGCAGTAAAACAAATAAAATGCGTACCCTATATATCTCTTCTGTTATACATTCGTTCAGGAAAAAAGGGAATCATTTAGTTTTTCATCATACAAAGAAAGCATCAGTTAGGTGTACTTTATGTCATCTGTTTCTCTGTTGAATGATTCAGCTTTGTGTTTACAGGTGCTAAATCTCTTGTTAGATTCATGTAATTTACTAGCGACATGTTGCCCTCCTATTTATCAAGGAAAAAAACCTAGTGATGTGTTTTCTTTGTCAGTTCTGAGTGGACAATAAACTAAATTTTTTTTATATTTGCAATTGGTAGATGGACAGGGCCTCCATTTTCAGCGACGCCGTCAAGTACCACAAAGAGCTTAAGCCAAAGATCAGCAATCTTCAGAACAAGCTGGAGTCACTCCCTCCCCCAGCTTCACAACTGCCTCCGACACCCGCAAGCTTACACCCCCTGACTCCAATGCCGCCCTCTTTGCCGTCCCGGGTGAAGCAAGAGCTGTTCCCAAGACACTGCCATGACTTATTGCTCAGCAGCCAAGTGTCAGTATTTCTATTCTCCTAACACTGCTTGTCCTATAGTTTTACTTTTAGATTGTTTCTTAATTAGATGAGTTCTCCATTTTATGAGATGATTAATGTTAGGACTTCTAGGGCAGAAAATCTTATCCTAGAACATCTATGGAAGAAGATAAACTAAGAGGAGTAGAGAGAGTCGTCGTTCGTGAAAGGGAGAGTAGATAAAGAAACAGAGCTCATCATATTAGATTCGATCGGTAAATCCGGATCCATGAGCAAACCTGGTGGGAGCAAACAAGAGAGAATTGGCTAAAGCATTCAAGAAATTGAATTGAGGAAGTTAACATCCTATGAATTTTCAAAATATATGCGTCAGTACCCAGGGTTCACCAAACTGTTAAAAACTGGTCCTTTTCCAGGATTTTCGGTTACATTGGACCAGTCTAGTTTCACCGGTAGATCAGTTTTCGGTTCAAAATTAAAAAAAAAAATATTTGAAAAAAAATGAAAATCTAACAATCGCTCAACCGATAGGTAAGCTGAAGGAACCATTTCAGTTTCCAATTGTAAAAGTTTAAAAGCAATGAAACCAAAAAAAAATGTTGATAAGTTGGTAAAATCGATCGGTATACCAGAAAAACCGAACGGTTTATGAAAGCATCTCTCCTAATATAAAAGTTTGTAAACATCATCTATCCCACTAATTTTGGTGTCACATATTCTATCTCTATTTTTGATGTCACAAATTCTATCTTTAAAATTCTATCTCTAATGGAAAGAATAGTAAATCCATTCATCTCCCTTCGTTTTGTAATTCGCTATCTCCGTTCGTTTTGTAATTTGCTTTCTGTTACACCTCTCCTCGCCCCCACGCCTCCGCACAATGTGGCACGGTGACTCAAACTCCCACAGCATTGGTGATTTGAAAAGGCTGCTCGTTTTGACAATCTTATATATTGTTCTTCATACTGTCTAGCCTTACATTACTTGAACTATAAATCCACGCCTCATTTCATACTGGTGAAAGCTGGCAAGCCATTTGAAAAGGCCGCTCGTTTTGGCAATCTTATATATTGTTCTTCATGTTTATCTCTCCATTATGACAGCTAATCTCCGTACACTAACAAAACAATTCTGGTGTTTCTCTCTGAACTTTACGTTTTATGTCATTGCATTGGCTATTGTGAGGATTTCACTTTGACCATGCAGTACATCACGAACTCTATAGAATCCAATGGGCAATTTTGGAAGGATGTGTGCTTTACCAACCACATCATTCCTTTCCATGGCGTCAGTGGTCATCTACTGATCCACTACAACCCTCTAACAAGTAGTGTCTTTAGTTATTGAAAAAAAAATCCCGACCATCTTCTTCCATTTGTGTGCCTAAATCACAGTTGTTACTATGCTTGGCTAATCTTGAATTTTGATTTTAGATTCAGCGGTTGACAATAGCCCACACCCTCCTCTTCCCAAACCACGCACCACACGAGAAACGTCCAAATTGGGACAAATGGTTATTTTCGTAACTCGTATGTTATTTTATCTCTCCACTATCATATTGGATTCGGAATTGCCTAAGTCACTCAAGAAATTGAACTAAGGAAGTAATGATTCTATGAATTTTCTAAATACATGCGCTTGGCGTCAGGATTCACCAAATTGTTCAAAAACTAGTTTCACTGGTAGATTAGTTTTTGGTTGAAAATTCAAAAAATTAAAATTTTGAAATGAAATAAAATAAAATATGGAGACTGGTAGGTAATTGAAAGCACCATATGTTTCTCATTTTAAAAGTCTAAAACTGATGAAACCAAAAAAATGGTCAATAAACTGGTAAAATAAATAGGTAGACCAGAAAAACAGGCCAATTTACTGAAGCATTTTGACCAAATTTTGTTCAAAATTTAAAATTTGAATTTCAATTCGTTTTTGACCGGTTCCAGTAGGTTTCACCGCATCGGACGGTATTATCAACCCTACTAGTCCCCTTCAAACAAAACAATATCCCTTGTCGGTATTATCAACCCTACTAGTCCCCTTCAAACAAAACAATATCACTTGAACACTATGAGCAATCAAATAGGTGTCTTGATATCTTTTTTCTATTTGATTACCATTTCTTTTGATTTTTAGGCCTGGATTGGATAATTAATATTATCTTCGAAAATGCATTTACAAGGATATGTATGCCTTGAAGCAATACTATGTATATTCTAATGTCACACTTATTGTACTGGCTGGCCTTACGTTACTCGAGCCACTAATTCATGTCTCATTTCATACTGGCGAAAGCTGGCAAGCCATTTTACAGGCTACTCATTTTGGCGGTCTTATTATATATTATTCTTATGGCATATCTCTCCACAATGATAGCTAATCTCCATATATCGACAAAAAAATCTGGTGTTTTTCTTTCAACTTTACGTTTTGTGTCATTGCATTAGCTAGCAAGGATTTCATGTTGGCCATATTGTACATCACGACCAAACTCTGTAGAATCCGATGAGCAATTTTTGGAAGAATGTGTGATTTACCAACCACACCATTCCTTTCCACAGCATCAGTGGTCATCTACATCCAAGCATGTACACATGAGTGCAGCGCCAAGACTAAGGGACATGATCATCTTTAGTTATTGAAAAAAATCCTGATTGTCTCTTAGATCTGTGTGTCTAAATCACCATTGCTAATATGCATGATAGGCTAATCTGAATTTTGATATTGGATTCAGCAGTTGACACCTGTCCAACCCCCCCCCCCCCCCCCCCGGGGTTGCCAAAACTCGCACCGCACCAGAAACGTTCAATTTTGGACCAATGGGTAGTTTTGTAATCTTGCATATCTTTTTCTCTATCCACCCTGCCAGCACAAAAATAGGCACTCGCAGCATGTGTCACACGCCTGCCAGATAACTCAGAGACCTCCGCTCTCCTCTGTGCCTCTTGCTGCCATCTCCTCCTCCGCTGACCACCACCATCCCAAGAAAGAGAACTAGACTCGTGTCGAGTCGCCATGCTCTGGCGATTCGGCAACCCGCTCTGGATGGAGAACGACTGCCAAGAGCAGGGCCAGCAGCAGCAGCATGCGCCACCGCCGACCATGGGGCCAGGAATGATGCCGGCGCAGGGGCAGGAGGACAACCTCATGGCCCGGGCCGCCGCCACCACTGGGATCGTGGGGTTCCGGGCCCCTGGGATGCTGGATGATGGCTGGATGCTGGTTCCGCCCCTGTTGCTTGCACCGCCAGCCCAGGTAGGTGGGTCAACGATGACCAGCGAGGGCTCGCGGATGTTCTCGCCGATCAACATGGGTACCGCCGGGCCGTTCGATCTCCAAGGGTTCGACCACGGCCTCTCCGGTGGGGGCGGGAACAGTGGTCAGACTTTGATTGCCGGTAACGCTTCAAACTCCTCGTCGCTGCCCCTGATCCCCTCTGGGAATGCCGGGTTACTGGGCTCGTTCGGTGGGTTCGCCACCACCGCTCCGATTCAAATACAGGAGTTTGGCAGCCTCGGAGTCGGGGGGTTCGACATCTTCGACAACGGGGCTGGCTCCTCATCGATGACGCCCCCTGCTTCGGCATCCCTGACCTCTCCGTTTGCTGCGAGCGGCAAGGCGGCGGTGCTGCGCCCGCTGGAGGTCATCCCACCTGTGGGTGCGCAGATGACACTGTTCCAGAAGCACACCCACCGGCGCAATGCCGGTGAAGAGGAAGACGACAAGAAGTGCAAGGCAGCAGCAGCTGTTTCCATGGGCGCGTCCTCAGGCGACGATGACACATTGCTGCTGGACGATGACGACGATGATGCCCTTAGCATCGACGTGTCAGGGATGAACTACAACTCGGAGGATGAAAAGGGCATCAAGGAGAGCGACAAGAAGAACGCGAAGGACGCCAACGCCAACAGCACGGTCGGTGGCATAGGCGACGGGAAGGGCAAGAAGAAAGGATTGCCAGCTAAGAACCTCATGGCCGAGCGCCGTCGCCGCAAGAAGCTCAATGATCATCTCTTCAAGCTCCGCTCCGTCGTGCCCAGGATCAGCAAAGTGAGAACTTTTGTTTGTCAGTTACTATGACCTACTTATTTCTGAAGTTCCCTATATTTTTGTTGTATTGTGGAGTACAAACATTAGAAATTCATGGTAAGCATACAGCACTGCCTATATTATTGTTATGTCGCCATGGCTACTCATTTTATTTTTGTGAAGCTGATTTGTGTGGCCATGAATTTCTTGTCATATTCGGTTGAATTGTTGATGCAGTATAGGATTTAGGAGGTTACTTTGCCATTCAGATGTACCTTATCTTTCTACTGTCTCTTGATTTATCATTTAAGTATTGCTTAGTCTACAGCTTTCAGGCTTTCAGTTTAAGTTCTAAAGGTGCTCTGGAATGGCAGTAATTCTTTTCAAGTCCTATTTGGATCTTTGAAATTGAATTCATTCTAATAATTACAATTTAGACATAGATACTTAAGCTAATATAGTTGTCTATGAAATATATTTGTATATTTATTTTTAGACATACAAAAAATATATTTATATATTGCATTTCTATTGTAAGGAAGTGAGTTGAAGAGTGTGTTATAAGTTGGAGAATAGAATTATAGCATAACGATATATAGAATCTATTTTTATCTCCCCCTATTAATTTGAGGTAGACTTATTTGTGAGTTTGAGAAAGTTTTAAAATGTCAAATTCCAAACCAAATAGCCTAATCTGTTATGCAGATTTTGATTTCTCCAAAATGAAGGGATCCAAATGACCACTCAGTTTATTTGGAGGGGATAGTAATTCCTTTTCAGCATCGTATTTGATATTCTAGCTGTCATGGGCGATGCCACATGGGCTCACCCGAATGCCATGGCACAAAGCAAATTTCAGTGATTTCTATCAGATTTCTACCTTACGTGCACTACTTTTTTTTTTTTGCCTATAAGTTGAACTGGCGCGCGGGTACCTAAAGCGCCAGCTTCAGCACTCTAGCTGAGTTTCATTCTATGTGATTAATGATGCAATTCAGGGATTTTTTGTCGTGAAACTAGAATTTTTACAATTTATGAAAATGATAAAATCTGGCTTCCGAGTTGCCTGGTCATTTAATAAGTGTACTGCATTCAAGTGACGGCACATCGCGGTTTCATTTCCTGATTTTGGGGGCATTTTTCCTGTTTCAAGTCAATCATGTATGTAATAGATTGCTGCAAAACAATGAAATTCGTAACCTGTATATCTCTGTTCCTATACATTTGTTCGGAAAAGGGGAATCATTTAGTTTTTAATCAAACAGAGAAAATCATCAGTTATGTGTACTTTGTGTCATCTATTTCTCTGTTGAATGATTCATGCAATTCACTATCGATACATTCTTTGTTTGCGATTGGTAGATGGACAGGGCCTCCATTTTCAGCGACGCCAACGAGTACCTCAAAGAGCTTATGCAAAAGATCAGTGATCTTCAGAATGAGCTGGAGTCACTCCCTATCACAGCTTCACCATTGCCTCCAACACCCACAAGCTTCCACCCCCTGACTCCAACGCTGCCCTCTCTACTGTCCCCGGTGAAGGAAGAGCTGTTCCCAAGTGCACTGCCATGCCCTACTGCTCAGCAGCCAAGTGTCAGTATATCTTTTATCCGCACACTACTTGCTTGATAGTTTTCCTTTAGGTTGTTTCATAAATGAAGAGTTTCCATTTTATGTAATGATTTCAAGCAACTCGTCCTTTTGAATTACGATATTGCTCTCTTTCATCAATGTTTTTAAAGAAATAGAAACAAGATGTGCTGTGACTGAGTCATGTATCCCTAGATTCGTCACTTCTGGTTGAAGCACTGATCACCTCTTCGTTTTGTACCCTTGCAACCATGGTTCACAAAACCGCTTGAAAACCGTGGTTTTCGATCAAACCGCTGCGGCTCGGTTTTTACGGTTGATCAGTTTTCGTTTTAAAAATTTTAAAAAAAATTGAAAATTTGAAAATTCGAAAACCACTCAAACCGAGCGGTTTACCGCAAATCCGAGCGGTTTAACGCAAAAACCGTTGAAAAACCGCTCAAACTGATTTGATTTCAAATTTAAAAAGGGTAAACCGTAAAAACCGCTCGATAAACTGTAAAACCCGCTCGGTAAACTGTAAAAACCGTTCGGTTTTCTCTCAAAAATTTGATTTTTGAATTTATTCGGTTTTTGTAACAGTTTTCGCGGTTTTTGTGGTTTTCATTAAATCGCTCTCGAGCAGTTTCCGCGGCTCAAACGGTTTTTGAAACCTGCTTGCAACAGATTGAAGTCAGGATAAGGGAAGGCCGGGTCGTCAACATCCACATGTTCTGCGATCACAGGCCTGGTCTTCTGCTGTCTGCTATGAGCGCCATTGAAGGTCTTGGTCTTGACGTTCAGCAAGCTGCTTTCAGCTGCTTCAACGGGTTTTCCTTGGACGTCTTCAAGGCTGAGGTAACTAACTCACACCTTCCTCTCACCGTCAGAAGCTACAGGTTTAACCTGTTACGATGAAGATTACACGTGTGCGATCTCGCTCGACCAGCTTAAGGTTTCGACTGAAACTGACAGGTGTGTTTGCTATTTCTTCCTCACTTCAGCTTTGCAAGGACGGCCCTGGACTGCTGCCGGAGGAAATCAAGGCCGTTCTGCTGAACTCCGCCGGGCTCCAAGGCATGGCCTAGGAAACCAAGACGGCCCAACCAGCTGCAAAGGACAGTGAAGCTAGCTACCGGTGTTCCTTTGTTTCGGCGGTGGTTGTTGACAGAACCAATCGACTTCTCCGTCTGCTCTCGGTTCGGGACCTGCTCCAGTTCTCAGGACCCAAACTATCCACCAGTCGTTAGCGTCTAATAGAGTCCAAAATAATGTCAGTAACAGACTAAGAGTCCTCCTGATCGACATTGCTCCGTTCGAGCTTCTCCATACATTCTCCGCTTTCGCTTTCTTTCTGTAGTTGAGTTCTGCTGTGATTCCGAACAATGGTCATGGGATCGAGTTAAAAGGTGAACCGTTCTTGAATCCTCCTATGTGTTGTTTGGTCGTCTTCCTGGGCTCTTCGGATGTGCCGGTTTGTCGGGTTTGTGAGAGCCTGAAAGCGGCAGACGGTAGGACAGGATCAATCGGGTCAGTTATTGGAAGCAGGCAAGAAGTCAGTTTTGAGTCTGTGCATCCACTGCATGTAGCCGCCGTTCCTTCTCCTTGTCGTTGCCCTTGGAGGTCATAATTTGCATTGGAAAATTTGCATCGCAGTGTAAACGCATGCTCCATGCTAGGAGGGGTAGTTTGCATTGGAAAATCTGCACCGTGCATGGTGCGTGGAAGCTGCACGTTGCACTTTCATAGGTCCTGAACCAATGAAAGCAATACTGTTTTTAGGTAATGGAACAGCAGGTTCCAACTTCTACAACCCTGTTGTAGGGATGCACACAGCTACCCGTTACATTTTAGAATTGTATCTCACGGAAGAATCACAAAAATATAAATAACCACACCCGGCATCCCCCACCTCTGCCTCAGCTCCCTCGGTCCTCCGCCACATATGCTTCCCCGTCCCAGTGTCCAGTCTCAATGCCAGTCATGTATAGTGTATACCAACCCGGACCAGATCCGAGGAGCAGGCAGGCCGAAGACATTCGCTGTTTTTTTCAACGGCAGGCTGGGAAGAGACCTGTTGTCACAAGATCATATCCCAGAACTTCTATGGAAGAAGATAAACTAAGAGGACTAGACACTACCAGAAAATGGAATTTTCGTGTGGGTGATTGATTTTCGTGACAGGTGCAAACAAACCCCTACGGAAATGGGTTTTTTCGTGAGGGTGGTATAATACCGTCACCAAAATTGATTTTCGTGGCGGGTGTTTAATCACCTCCATGAAAAACACAATTTTCGTGGCGGGCGTTGACCCTCATGAATTATTTTTGTGACATATTTTCGTGACATAAAGCAGTCATAGTAAATCCTTTGATAACCTGGCGACATCTATTTTTTTCATGAGTCGCCGTCACGAATTCCTGTCATAAAAAAGGTTCCTGAGAGCCGACCGTCATGAAAATGCAATTTCTGTGGCGCCGCATCCATGTGTGGTTTTGCGTGACGGTTGGTCGACATGAATCATTTTTGTGGCGGTTTTCTGTATTTTTGTGACGGTTTCAGGCACATGGGAAAAATCTGTTTTCTGGTAGTGAGAGAGAGTACGTAGTAGTTCAAGAAAAGGAGAGTGGATCAAGAAACAAAGCTCATCATATTGCAAATCCAGATCCATGAGTAGACCTGATGGGAGCAAACAAGAGAGAATTGGCGAAGTCAGTCAAGAAATTAAATTAAGGAAGTTAATATCCTATGAATTTTCAAAATATATGCATCAGTACCTAAGGTTCACCAAACTGTTAAAAAATTGGTCCTTTTCCACGACTTTCAGTGAAATTGGATGGGTCTGGTTTCACCGGTAGATCAATTTTTGGTTGAAAATTCAAAAAAAAAATGAAAATCTAAAAACCGATGAAATTGGTACGTAAGCTCAAAGAGCCACTCAGTTTCTTATTGTAAAAGTTTAAAACAATAAAACCAGAAAAAGGTTGATAAACTGATAAAATCGATCGGTATACTAGAAAAATTGAACGGTTTAGTGACGCATTTTGACAAAATTTTGTTCAAATTTTAAAATTTAAGTGATTTTCCACTGGTTTGACTGGTCCCGGAAGGTCTCACTGCACCGGTCGGTATCATCAACCCTGCTACTCCCCTTCAAACAAAACATATCACTTGAATCCTATGAGCACTCAAATAGTTGTTTTGTTATTTTTTCTATTTGGTTACCATTTCTTTTGTTTCCCAGACCTGAATTTGGGTAATTAATATTATTGGAAATGCATATACAAGGATATGCATGCCTTGAAGCAATATAATATTTTCATTTCACACTTTTATTGTACTGGCTAGCCTTACATTACTTAAGCTGTTAATCCACGCCTAATTTCATACTGGTGAAAGCTGGCAAGCCATTTTAAAGGCTGCTTGTTTTGGCAGTCTTATATATTATTCTTCATGCTTATCTTTCCATGCATGGTGACAGCTAATCTCCTGTTTTTCTTTCAACTTTACGTTTTGTATCATTGCATTGGCTAGCTAGCTAGGTTTTTATTTTGGCCATGCAGTACATCACAACAAAACTCTATAGAATTTGATGAGCGATTTTGGATGGATGTGTGCTTTACCAACCACATTATTCCTTTGCACGGCGAAAGTCGTCATCCACTGCAACCCTCTAATCATGTACACACGAGTTCAACATTGAGACTGAGCGAACATGATCATCGTTATTGAAAAAATCCTTATCGTCTCCTATGATTTGTGTCTAAATCACCATTGCTAATAAGCTAGGCTAATCTTGAATTTTGATTTCAGATTCAGCGGTTGACAACAGCCTTACAGCCCACACCCTCCTCTTCCCAAACCATGCACCACACCAGAAATGTCCAATTTTGGACCAATGGGTAGTTTCCTAACCTCGCATGTCATTTTTTTCTCTCCACCGTCATATTGGATTCAGCGAATTCAGATCAATGAGCATACCTGATGGAAACAAGCAAGAGAGAATTGACCAAGTCACTCAAGAAATTGAATTGAGGAAGGAACTATCCTATGAATTTTCTAAATATATGCACTTGGCCCTAGGAATCACCAAACCTTTTGAAAACTAGTCAGTTTTTATAGTTTTTTTCACCGGTAGATTGGTTTTTGGTTCAAAATTCAAAAAAAAATTGAAAGTTTTGAAAATATGAAAACCGGTCAGTAAAACAGTAGGTATCTTAAAAGAATCATTCGGTTTCTAATTTAAATTTTTTAAACCGATAAAATAAAAAAAAAGGCCGATAAATTGATAAAATCTGTCCGTAGAAAACTGTCTGGTTTACTGATGCATTTTGACCCAATTTTGTGCAAATTTTAAAGCTTGAAACTGAAGCCGTTTTTAACTGGTTTGGCTGGTCCCGGGGAGGTTTCACCTCACGTAATGGTATCATCAACCATTCTAGTCCCCTTCAAACAAAATTATATCACTTGAACACTATAAGCACTCAAATAGGTGTTTTGTTATCCTTTTTTCTACTACTTGGTTACCATTTCTTTTGTTTCCCGGGCCTGGAATTGGGTAATTAATATTATCGCTGGAAATACATATACAAGGATATGCATGCCTTGAAGCAATATAATATTATCATTTCACACTTTTATTGTACTGGCTAGCCTTACGTTACCCGAGTTATTAATCCATGCTTAATTTCATACTGGCAAAAGCTAGCAAGCAATTTTATAGGCTACTCATTGTGGCGGTCATATAAATTATTCATGCTTATCTCTCCATCATGATAGCTAATCTTCGTATACCGACAAAAAAATTGTGGTGTTTTTCTTTCAACGTTATGTTTTGTGCCATTGAATTGGTTGTAGTGTGGATTTCACATTGACCATGCAGTACATCACAACCAAACTCTGTAGGATTCAATGGGCTGATTTTGGAAGGATGAGTCCTTTACCAACCACACCCTTCCTTTCCACGGTGTCATTGGTCCTCCACTGATCCACTGCAACCATCCAATCATGTAGTGCAACGCTGAGACTGAGCGATCATCTTTAGTTATTAAAGAAAACCTGACCATTTCCTTCGATTTGTGTGCCTAAATCACCGTTGTTATGCTTTTCTAATCTTGAATTTTGATTTTGGATTCAGCAATTGACAACAGCCCACACCATCCTCTTCCCAAACCATTCACCACACCAGAAACATCCAATTTTGGACCAATGGTTAGTTTCATAACTTGCATGTCATTTTCTCTCTCCATTGTCATACTAGATTCGGAATTACCTAAGTCACTCAAGAAATTGAATTGAGGAATCAACTATTCTATGAATTTTCTAAATATATGCGCTTGGCCTAAGGATTCACCAAACCGTTCGAAAACTGGTCAGTTTTCACAGTTTTCGGTGAAAAAAAACCAGTCTGGTTTCACTAGCTAGCAGATCAGTTTTTGGTGCAAAATTCCAAAAATTAAAAATTTGAAAAAAAAAAACTGAAAACAGTTAGGTAATTGAAAGAACCATTATGGTTCTAATTTTAAAATAGAAAAAAGTCCATTTTACTCCTCAAACAATTCACTTTGTCCGTTTAACCCCTCAAAACAAAATTCTGGCTCACTTCACTCCCTCAAACTATTCAAATTGGTTTAATTTACTCCCTCGAGCCACTAATTCATGCCTCATTTCATACTGCCAAAAGCTGGCAAGCCATTTTACGGGCTACTCGTTTTGGTAGTCTTATATATTATTCTTCATGCTTATCTCTCTATGTTGCTAGCTAATCTCTGTGTACCGACAAAAAATTCTGTTGTTTTTCTTTCAACTTTACTTTGTGTCACCATTGCGAGGATTTCACGTTTGTCGTGCAGTACATAGCGGCCAAACTCTGTGGAATCCGACAAGCAATTTTGGAAGGGTGTGTGCTTTACCAACCACACCATTCCTTTACACGGCATCAGTGGTCATCCATTGATCCACTGGAACCATCAAATCATGTATACATGAGGGCAACATTGAGACTCAGCGAACGTGATCATCTTTGGTTCTTAAAAAAATCCTGATCGTCTCCTACTAGACTAATCTTGAATTTTGATTTTGGATTCAGTGGTTGTCTTCCCAAACCATGCACCGCACCAGAAACGTCCAATTTTGGACCTATGGGTAGTTTCGTAATCTTGCGTGTCTTTCTCTCTCCCTTCACCGCGCCAGTACAAAAAGAGGCACTGGCAGCACCGTTCCGCTGACCTGCCAGAGAACTCAGGTACATCTGCTCTGCTCTGCGCCTCTGCCATCTCCTCCTCCGCCAGCCATCACCACCCCAAGAAAGAGAACCAGCCTGGGGTCGAGTCCCCATGCTCCGGCAGCTCGACAACCCATCCTGGATGCAGGACGAGTGCCAAGAGCAGGGCCAACAGCAGCAGCATGCGCCACCGCCGACCATGGGGCCGGGAATGATTCTGGCGCAGGGGCAGGAGGAACAGAACCTCATGGCACAGGCTGCTGCCACCGCGGGGAACATGAGGTTCCGGGCCCATGGGATGCTGGACAATGACTGGTACTTGGACGGGATGGCCGCGGGCGCAGGCGCCAGCGCTGCCGCGGGCACACAGTTGTCCTTGCTCCCTGCACAACCGGCCCAGGCAGGTGGGTCAACGTTTACCAGCGCGGGATCGCAGATGTTCTCACCGTTCAACATGGGTACCGCTGGGCCGTTCGATCTCCACGAGTTCGACATCGGCCTCTCCGATAGGGGCGGGAACGATGGTGATCTGTCTTCGATTGTCGGTAATGCTTCAAACTCCTCATCGGTGTCCCTGATCCCCTCTGGGAATGCCGGGTCGTTGGGTTCGTTCGGCGGGTTCGCCACCGCTCCGATGCAAATGCAGGAGCTCAGCAGGTTTGGCGGGTTTGACGTCTTCAACAACGGGCCCGGCTCCTCATCGATGCCGCCCCCTGCTTCGGCGTCCCTAAGTACGCCACTCGCCGCGCGCAGCAAGGCGGCACTACTGCGCCCACTGGAGATCATCCCGTCGGTGGATGCGCAGCCGCTGCTGTTTGAGAAGCGCGCCGTTCGGCGCAACACTGGTGAAGAGGAACATGACAAGAAGCACAAGGCAGCTGTTTCTGTGGGCGTGTCCTCAGGCGACGACACGTTGCTACTGGACGACGGTGGCGACGATGGCCTCAAAATCGACGCGTCCAGGCTGAACTACGACTCGGAGGATATTAAGGGCATCGAGGAGAGCGACAAGAAGAACACCAAGGACGCGAACGCCAACACCAACAGCACGGTGACCGCCGGTTGCACGGGCGACAGTAAGTGCAGGAAGAAAGGTTTGCAAGCCAATAACCTCATGTCCGAGCGTCGTCGCCGCAAGAAGCTCAATGATCGTCTCTTCATGCTCCGCTCCGCCATGCCCAGGATCAGCAAGGTGTGACCTTTTGGTTGTCAGTTACTGTGACTTACTTATTTTTGAAGTGGAGTACAAAGATTAGAAATTTTTGGTTTGCATGCAACATTGCACGTGGTCTATATTGTTGTTATATCGGTATGTCTATTCAACTGATTTTGTGAAGCTGGTTTGTATGGCGATGAATTGCTAGTCATAGTCAGTTGAATTGGAGAGCAGTCTAGGATTTAGAAGGTTCCTGTGCCATTTAGATATATATACACCTTATCTTTCTACTGGCTTTTGGTTTATGATTTATGGGTTAGCATCTACAGCTTCAGACTTTCAGTAGTTTAGGTTCTAGTGATGCTCTGGAATGACAGTAATTCTTCTCAATTTATTTGGAGTGATAGAAATTCCTTTTCAGTTGCGTATTTGATACTGTGGATGTAGTTCCATTCTACTATGTGATTAATGATGCAATTCAGGGATTTTCTTTGGCATGAAACTATAATTTTTACCAATTCATGACTGAATGATACAATCTGGATTTCATAGTTGCCTGGTCATTTTATAAGTGTGCTGCATGCAAGTCACTGTATATCACAGTGTCATTTCCTGACTCTGGGGGCATTTTTCTGTTTCAAATTAGTCATGGGCATCCCCAATGGTCATTTCAATTTGGTACATAGGAGTGGAGTCCGCCACAGCGAAGATCATTGTTATTTACAATCCCACAATGGTAAGCCACTTCAAGATTCGCACGCACAAAGCCAGGACAACGGCATCCTTGCAACGACACTCTTACATATTGTAGAAATATAATATTTTGATCCTTATGACTTGGCAATAGCACTATATATACCTTTTGTTGTTCCTACTTACGGTTCACTTACACAATGTGTGTAGTGGGTTATAAGGAATATTGTATTCTTATGGTCCACCTATTGCCACATTGTGGATGCCCTTCAACAAAACAATAAAGACGTACCCAACATATCTCTAATGCTATACATTTGTTCAAGAAAGGGGAAAGCTTTTCATCATACAGAGAAAATAGTCAGTTAAGTCTGATGGTTTCTTTTGTGGATCATCTACGACTAAGATCCGAGAGCCTGGGGTTTCGGGTGCGGGATTGGTGCATGTTTCAGTGTTCATACCTTCCGATCCCGTGGATTCGGTCGTCGGAGTCGAGGAAGACAAGGTAGCCATCTGTCTCTTGTCGATGCGGTCCTTCTGCGCTAGGGCAGCGTCGGTCGGTAACGAGGGCAGAGGCGTGGAAGCCACGACGACGTCGTCGATCTCCTGGTGACGATGGTCGTCGTGGTGGTGGAGCTTCCTGTCGGCACAGCGTTCCCTCGTAAATCGGGTTTAAGATTTGTCGGTAGAGTGTGGCGGTACGAACTAACTCAGGTATGAGTATCGGCCCGCCCCACCTCTATTTATTGTGGCGCTAGCGACATGGGCTCACCAACCATATTGGACTGGGCGCCCCTGATCAGGCGTGTGATCAAGAGGCCCATCAGGCCGTTGGGCCTCATGGTTGAGATCATTTTCTAACATTCTCCCCTTTAATCTCAACTTATACTTTTGTTTCAATTACCTTTAACTTTACTCATTTCATTACAGATTAATGCATAGGACTGTCTCATCGTTATGATCAATCACCGATAGATTTAACAGATACAATACATTTTTCTGTTCTGAAATAGTTACAATATATTTAGGCCATCTTTTAGTTCAGAAATCACAGACTTTCTCTTAAACTTATACCGGCAACTATTCAATGAATACTTTGGTTGGTAAGCCTTTAGTAAGTGCATCCGTTAACATCTTTGCGGTACTTATATGCTCAAAACTTATTATTTGATCCCGAACTTTATCTTTCACAACATAATACTTTATGTCAATGTGTTTGGCAGCACCACTTGACTTATTGTTGTATGTATATGTTACTGTGGGTTCATTATCGCAGTACAACTTAAGTGGTCCATAAATATCGTCAACCACTTTTAAACCGGGTATGAACTTTTTAAGCCAGTTCACCTGCCCCGTAGCCTCATAACATGCTACAAACTCGGCATACATTGTGGACGATGTAGTGACGGTTTGCTTTGAGCTTTTCCACGAAATAGCTCCTTCAACGAGAGTAAACACATATCCAGATGTAGACTTTCTATCATCTTCCGCATAATTAGAATCTGTGTACCCCACTATATAGAGTGAATATGATCTTCTGTATGTCATCATGAGGCCTTTTATTCCTTACAAATAGCGCAAGACTTTCTTTATCAATTTTCAATGCTCTATTTCAGGATTGCTCTAGAATCTGCCAAGTAACCCGGTAACAAATGCCAAGTCAGGGCGTATACACACTTGAGTATACTGTAAGCTTCCGACAGCTGAATCATATGGAACCGATTTCATTTGATCGATCTCATACTGGTTTCTGGGACATTGAAAATCTCCATATCTGTTGCCCTTAACTATAGTTGCAGGTGATGGACTACATTTATACATACCAAATTTCTTTAAAACTTTCTCTATATATGCTTTTTGTTACAGTCTCAATACCCTTTTGTTTTTATCTCGGTGAACTTCGATTCCTATAACGAACGAAGCTTCACCAAAATCTTTTATATCAAAGTTTGAGGACAAAATCTTCTTTGTCTCTAGTAGCAGACTAACGTCATTACTAGCAAGTAGTATATCATCCACATACAGGATAAGAAAGATAAACTTTCTATCTTTAAACTTTGAATAAATGCAGTTGTCCTCTACATTTTCTTTAAATCCAAATTTCTTTATTGTACTATCAAACTTCAAGTACCACTGTCTTGAAACTTGCTTTAACCTATAAATCGATTTCTTTAGACGGCATCCTATTCTTTCATTTTCTTTCACGATAAAATCTTTCGGTTATGCCATGTAAATATTTTTCTCCAAATTTTCATTGAGGAATGCTGTATTTACATCCATTTGATGTAACTCTAAATTATAATGAGCCACTAGTGACATTATGATTCTGAAGGAATTTTTACATGAGACTGAAGAAAAGGTCTCATTGTAATCAATCCTTTCTCTTTGCGTAAAATCTTTTGCCATGATTCATGCTATATATCTTTATACATTTCCTTGGGAGTCGAGTTTTGTCTTATACACCCATTTACAGCGTACTGTTTTGGCTCTTTTAGGAATTACTTTCAAGTCCCAGACTTTATTAGCCTTTATGAACTTCATTTCTTCTTTCATGACCTCAAGCCATTTTGAAGAGTTTTCGCTTCTCATAACTTCTTCAAATGAGATAGGATCATCCTCTATTTAAAATTCTTCTGTTTAATAAATCTGATAATCATAAAAAATAGCTGATCTTTTTACACTTTGAGACCTTCTTAGGGCCTCCTAATTTTGCACATTTTCTGTTGGAAGCTGTTGTTGCTCTCTCTCATCTGTGGCAACGGGTTCTATAGGATTCTGAGGAACAGATTTCTCATTCTCATTCATTATTGCCACATGAGAAACGATAACAGGTGCTGACACTACAGTGTCCTGCACTGTCGGTGCAGTGACAGCCGGTAGTAGAAAAATGGCTCTTGAATCATCGGAGTAGGCGCGTACGTTCGCTTCTTTTCAAGATCAATCTCTCGAGCTATCATGCTCCCCCTCATCATCTCATCCTCTAAGAAGACAGCATATCTCATTTCTACTAACTTTGTATATCTGTCTGGGCAGTAGAAACAATAACCTTTTAACTTTTTAAGATAGTCAATAAAATGGCAACTTACTGTTTTAAGATCAAGCTTCCTAATGTTTGTGTTAAATACCTTAGCCTTAGCTTGGCTCCCCCACACTCGCAAGTGGTTTAATGAGAGAACTCTTTCTATCCATAATTCGTACGATGTTTCAGGCACCAACTTACTTGGTACTCTGTTGAGAATATGGATTGCGGTTTTTAATGCCTCTATCCACAAACTCAATCGCAGTGTAGAATAGCTCATCATGCTTCGCACCATATCTATCAAGGTACGGTTACGTCTTTCAGCTACTCTATTTTGCTGAAGTTCGTCCGATGTAGAATACTGGATCACTATTCTATTTTTCTGTAGAAACCTTGCAAAAGGTCTAAAAATTTGTCCATACGGGGTATGCCGACCGTAGTACTCCTCTCACGATCGGATCGGACTATCTTAATCTTTAAATCGTGTTGATTTTCAACTTCAGCCTTAAATATCTGTGATTGGATAAATATAGCTATATCGGGAGTAATCATCCGTGAATGTTATGAACGAATCATAACCATCTATACTCTTCACAGGAAAAGGACCACAAATATCTGTGTGAATAATTTGTAGAACTCATGTGCTTCTTTTTGCATCTTTCTTATTTTTTTATGTGAATAATTTGTAGAACTCAGGTGCTTCTTTTTGCATCTTTCTTAATTTTTTTTTACATATTTTCTTTTGATGCATTCTCTGCATTGTTCTAAGTCTAAGAACTCTAGCGGAGGAAGAATATTATTCTTAACTAGTATTTCTATTCTCTCCCTCAAAATATGGCCTCAACGACAGTGCCATAATTTCGACGACGCATCTAGAGCTCTTTTTCGTTTTCTATTTACACTGGTAGACGAGGATTCATTTACTTTCTCGCACGCAATGTTCCATTATCGCATACGACATTCACATCATCACGTAGTGATAACAAGTAAAGCTTATTTTGTAAGATGACAAGACCAACACATTCTTTATTAAACATTATTTCACACTTGCTATTTCTAAAATGACAATCATAACCATCATTGTCTAAACATGAAACACTAATCAAATTTCTCTGTAGAGAGGGAACATAAAGAATATCTCTAAGTAAAAGAGTAAAGCCATCAGCTAGTTCTAATGAAAGATCGTCAACGGCTTCAACTTCAGCTTGACTCCATTTGCAACTTTAATGCATCTTTCTCTTCTTTGCGTAGTCCTCGTCGAATAGAATCTCTGCAATAAATTAGCAATATGAACAGTTGCTCCAGAGTCAATCTACAAAGTGAATTTTGAATATTGCACATATAAGGATTCGTTTATAAAGATAATAATGTTCTCACATTTCTTTACCATGATCATCTTTAAGTAGGAGGAACAATCCTTCTTGTAGTGTCCCATCTTCTTGCAGTAAAGACACTGGTCCTTATATATTGTTCTGTTGAGGTTGATGGATAGGGGCTTTTTCTTTGTTCTTTGAAGAGTGACTGTTGTAATTCTTTCTTTTGTTGTCTTTCACATAGTTGATAGAACCACCATGTGAAGCTTTAATTCTATCATTCTCTTGCACATACATAGCTATGCACTTTTCTATATCTCATGTCTCGGGTTGCATATTGTAGTTGACAACAAAAGTGTCAAACTCTTTTAGCAAATAAGCAAAAATCAAATGGATAAAGAGCTCATCCTTGAGACCCAAATCCATTGGTTTGAGCTTAGATGCCATATTATTCATCCTTAGTATGTGCTCTCTTATGTCATCATTACCACTAGAGTACATTTCTGTCACAAGCTGCTTAATCACTTGTGTAGCATATGTCTTTGAAGAGCCAGTAAACTGACTCTTTATTCTTTCAAGGTACTCTATGACAGTGTCATACTCTGAGATTGAGCCCACAATTGCAGGCTCAATCGTGTTTTTTATCACAGCCATACATTTCTTATTGGTTGTAGTCCATTTCCTATGCTCAAGGTCATAGAACATCTTTAAGGGAGCATAGTTCCTTTATCTAGTCTGCCAAGCAGCATCAGCCTCATTTTTTCTCTCACTGGCTCCTCAGGCTTAGTGGAACATGCTGTAGTGAGGACCCAGTCCACTAAGCCAAAATAAACGTTAGTTTTATTTTTTTCTTTCACTCTCTATAATTGTCACCTTTGAGAGTGAGGATCTCTTTGATACAACTAATCAAGTTGTATCCGCTTGTAAATAAATCAAACAAAGTGAAAACATAATAACAGTAAAATTATATGCCTTATTTTCAACGTTGGTAAAAAATATGACACACAACATTAAATCTACATCACCGTTGGGCAGAAATAGAAATAATGTATAAAAATATCAATAACAAAATTATAATATTGTTATCATCAACGTTGGTCAGAAAATAACAATATCATAATTATCTAAAATTTATTACTATTTTTCCAAAATTAAATTCTCTCGTTGGTTCGAATTTAATAATGAAAATAATATTCTTTAAATACGCAGCGAAAAATAAATTTTCTTTAATTTCAAAAGCATTTA
The DNA here is from genome assembly GCA_001602315.1 of Zoysia pacifica. Lineage (NCBI taxonomy): Eukaryota > Viridiplantae > Streptophyta > Magnoliopsida > Poales > Poaceae > Zoysia > Zoysia pacifica. The sequence continues at coordinate 210 of BCLH01001747.1, read as the reverse complement.
CTTTATATTTTTATTTTGTCAAAAATATCCCGTTGGTTCAATTTTTGACAGGTTTCATTAAGCAAAATTGCCAAATAATCAATTATCAAAATGCTACTAAAATTGAAAATTTGGAAAAATCCTTAAAATTGGGCCCAATTACTCTTTTGGCCCACTGTGAATAGTGTTGTGCGCGCGCAGCCCATCGGCGCGGCCCAGCCGCGCCACAGC
>BCLH01001746.1:38918-68157 GCA_001602315.1 Zoysia pacifica | reverse complement strand
GACGAGGATGGACGTCACGCAGCCACGCGGTTCGACGTCATTTTATACCTCCTCTAACCCTAGCAGGCTGTGGGCCGTTGATGGGCTACCATTTTAGCAGGCCGGGGAGGTAGTTAGTGGGCCGTGCCTTGTTGGGTAGTTAATGGGTCGTGCTTGAAACGTGCTTCACAGGCTATATCTTAAACGGGCCGTGCCCGTGCCATCTGTCAGGCTAGATTCTCGGCCCAAGCACAGCCCGCTGCTCGTGCCGAGCCAGCCCAGGCACCAAATGAGATGGGCTGTGCTTTTTTCCCCGTGCTTCATGCTGGCCCGTTGAACCCAGCCCATTTGGACATCTCTAATTCTAGTGTTTCTGACGAAGAACAACGAAAGCTCGCTTGCAAAAATGCATGATACTGATACACACTCGCCGACGTGCATAGCATAGAACGTCATCAGATCAAGGGGCTGTTTGGATTCTTACCTTTGTTTACCTTTTCAAATATTGGCATACCTATAGAATTTTGGCAGCTATTTGGTTCTTCACCAAATTTTAAGTTGCCAACAAAAATTTGGAAACACCAGTGCAAATCAACAGCCAACGTTGGCCAGCGTCGGGCGAAGAAATAGCTCGCCCGCGCCTCCATCCATTTGCCAAAGTTGGTTGAGCTGATGTGATATTTTCTTATTGGTTGCACGTATTTCTAAAATATTAGGTTAAAACACTTTATATACAATTGTATCTTCTTAATGATATATCATCCGTTTTCATCATTAGACTCCTTACAATTAAATCTGCAAAATAAAATCTTACTTAACTATATTTTAATATAAAAAATTATATTAATTTTTAAACTCCTCATATTATATTAATATTTTATCAAATATTGGTATGGCTACCATTCAAATGCCAGTTTCTTATATATTACCATTGATTTGAAAAGGTCCTGATCCAAACGTTATTTTGTTACCGATGATTTGAAGTTGCGTTCAATTTGATAACACCTAATTTTAGAAAGACACCAGATGGAAGCAATTCAAACACACCCCAAGACACTACTCCACACATCACATGAACATAGGAATATCAAATTGTAGCCCCCTTTGAATCAAACCGCCCTTAAGCATCAACATTTGAGATGGGCCCCTTGAACCAGAACCGAGCGTGGAGCACCCATGCGCCGATGCAGAGCAGCAGCACGCCGCCGACGGCGACCGGCGTGTAGTTGAAGTTGTCCTCGGCGACAGGGTATGCCACCGGCAGGGAGAACAGCACGGTGACGACGGCCACCCAGGCGACGGCCACCCAGCCGACGGCGAGCCCGAACTTCCCGAGGTGGAACGGCCCCGGGACGAACGATCTCCGAGCCGTCGTCACGCGGAACAGTATCGGTAGCCCGTAGGCGACGTACAGCCCGATGGTCGCGATCGACAGCATCGCCTGAAACGCCACGTCGCTCCCCAACGACTGCCGCCCAAGAAGAGGACATGTTGACATTGTGCTGCATGCAGCCGCTGGAATTGAATGAAGCTTAATACATGAGGCAAGGTACGCGCACCGTCAACGCCATGACGAACGCCACGGCCACAGAGAGCCAGACGCAGTTCAATGGCACCTCCTGCTTGTTCACACGATACCAGACGTGCGAGAACGGCATTGCTCCATCTCTCGAGAAGGCATAGCCCATCCTGCAAGCACCAGCAGCTCATATCCTTCTCAGCTACACCACCTTCGTCACTAAATTATTATACCATCGTTAGAGCAACAAATTCACCTCGAGTTGCTGGTAATGCACCCACAGCCGCAGAGGAATGTGGCGGTCGAAATGATCCCCAAACAGAGCAGCCCTCCGACGCCGCTGCCGTACCTCCTGTGGAAGATATTGTACAGAGCCTGTGCGATGGCGTAACCGCCGGCGTCGTTTTCAGGGTCCAGAAGGTACGGGATGTCGGCCATGACCGACGTCAAGGTGACCAGGTAGATCCATCCGAACAGGCTTGACAAGGCAACGGAAGTGATTATCCCCATCGGGCCGCTCCGATCCGCGCCCTTCGTCTCCTCTGTCTACGCTTTGAGTAAAACAGAGACACCCCAAAAATTATATCATGTGCTTCACCAATAACCGTGTGCTACTCTATGAGCAGTCGAATTACCAGGTGAGCAGATGCGTCGTAGCCGAGTAGAGAGTATAAGCTCATTAGCAGCCCCACGGCCAGAATGTAAGCCTTGCTGTGGATCCCCACGCCATTGTCAGTGTTGAAATGGGTGAAGATAAACTCCACGCTCGTCCTCTCCTTAGCAACAGCGGGTATCAAGATCACCAGAGTAAATATACCTGCCATATTTATGTAGTGGAGAACGATTAAGGTTAATTAACCCCCCAATGCATGATGTACTGTAAGCTGTTGCAGATACTCTAATGAAACTAAATTTTTCATGCAGTGAAGAGAGATCAAGGTATAGTACCTGCAACATTGCAAAACGTTCCGAGATGACCAAAGACTGCCAGCCACTGAATAGGGAGGCTGTTGATTACCCCGTGCACGATCAGGATGCAGCCGTAGATGGCCAGCACGACGTACTTGGAGGCCTTGTAGCCGCCGCCGTTGAGTCCCCCGGTGCCAAGCAGGACGATCACCTGAACAAGCTGCGCCAGCGCGAAGTCTATGCTCGTGGTACCTGCCCACTGTACAACGCGAAGAATATTGGGCATTATTTTAGACCGTAAAAAGAGCTCCAAATTAAACCTGAGAATCCGTCGGATGACAGTCTAAGCTTGACATAAGATTGACCAATAACTTTGAGATGCAGGCGTGTACTCATGCATAGTTTATAATCTAATGTGTACTTATCTATGAAGCTCGGACTTACCTGTCCCACAATGTTGAACCTGCATGAGATCGTGAATTAGTTAGATAGGATAGATGACTTGAAAGACCAAGATATAGATATATCTTGGCATGAATGAGATCGACTATCAGTGTATGAAAGGACCCAAAAGAGAAGATACGTATATATGCCTATTTGTCTACACTGATTTGTTACGCACGCTGCACGCACCATCCAGTGAGCCAGGAAGCGAGGGGAGCCCAGTCCTTGCCGGCGAGCTTGGCGCTCCAGTAGTAGAGCCCGCCGGAGGTCGGGTAGGCCGAGCAGATCTCAGCCATGGACAGGGCGACGCAGCCGTTTAGGGTGGCCACCGCGAGCCACCCGAGCGTCATGGACACCGGGCCGCCGTAGCGCAGCCCGGTGTTGTACGTCGTGGTCACGCCCGTCATCACGGAGATGATGGAGAAGGAGAAGGCGAAGTTGGAAAGGACGCTACATGGAGACACATGAGACGCATGTTCGTACTGATCAGAAGTGGATAAATGATGAAGGAATTGCATCTGGGAATGGAAGCGTGAACTTACGAGAGGCCTCGCTTGAGCTCCTGCTTGTAGCCCAGTTGGTGCAGCCGGGCTCGGTCCGGATCTGCCGCCGCCGCCGGTTCGGCAACAGGAAGGCCCTGGGAGCGGCGAAACATGGCCGTCATTATCTCAAAAGGCAGCTCCAGCAGCAGCACCCCCACCACCCTGTACATATACAAGAGGCTGCACCCAATCTGAATATACAAAACGCAGTCGAAATCAGCACAGTTTCAACTATCCTATCACCTGCATAGCATTGCATATCTAGCGGCTAGCCGAGCACCCTCTAACCCAATCTTGGATCCAGCGCCCCTTGTGCTCTTTGGTCCTCTGTTTCTCTTTCCGGCGGCTATTCTTTGCTTAAACTACTACTTCCAGCGTTGACAGGGTCGGCGTGTCGTCGCAGTAGAAATTAAGCTTCTCAAAATTATTCAGATATGGGCAAGGAGTCAACATATGGAGTGGAAAAAGCCCGCGCCGGCACCGCGCCGGCATGTAGCAGAGCTCAGCATGATTCCTCAACAAATTTTGACTGATGGGGATGTGATAAAATATGGTTGCGTGCTCCGTCGATCGCCTGGTACTACCAGTCAGCATTTCCTGTGTTGTTTTTTTTTTTTTACTTTTTTGGAAGAGGGTCGACCGGTCGCGGAGACAAAATCTGGCATTATGACATCGCGCAACAAGGATTTGTGAATTTGTTATGGTCCCTGTCAAACAACGAATTTGTAGGGATCGAGCAGATTTCAAATATCTCAATTCAATCTTAATGGCAACAACTCCCAAATCTCAAAACTTGCGACCAGAATTAATGAAGCAAATCAACGGATCTGAATTATATATTTAAAAATCCCATAGTGTACACGTGCTTGGAGATGAACCACTCTTGATAATACGGAGGAGAATCCACTTTACAGATCAACGTTCGTGATGGGCCCTTTGAACCAGAACCGGGCGTGGAGCACCCACGCGGCGCCGCTGAGCAGCAGCACGCCGCCGACGGCGGCCGGGGTGTAGTTGAAATTGTCCTTCTCGAGAGGGTACGCCACGGGCAAGGAGAACAGCACGGTGACGAGCGCCACCCAGAACACGGCCACCGAGCCAACAGCAACCCCGTACCTCCCGAGGTGAAACGGCCCCGGGACGAACGAGTTCCGGGCCGTGGTCACGCGGAAGAAGATCGGCAACGCGTAGGCGATGTACAGGCCGAGCGTCGTGATGGACACCATTGCTTGGAACGCCACCTGGCTCCCCAGCGACTGCATGCCATCATCGTCGTCGTCAAGAACATAATGTAATTGAGATGAAGTTTCGTTCTCGAGAAAGAGAGAAAGAAATTGGGAGAGATGATGATCTAGCTAGATCAGGTACGCACCGTGAGGGCCATGACGAACGCCACGGCCACGGAGAGCCAGACGACGTTCAGGGGCACCTCATGCCTGTTCACGCGGTGCCAGACCCTCGAGAAGGGCATCGCTCCGTCCCTCGAGAACGCGTACCCCATCCTGGAGTTGCTGGTCAGGCACGCGGTGCCGCAGAGGAATATGGCGACGGCGATGACGCCCAGACAGACGACGCCCCCGACGCCGCTGCCGTACCTCCGCTGGAACGCGGTGTACAGGGCCTGAGCGATGGCGTTCCCTCCGGCGTCGTTGCTAGGGCTCAGCAAGTACGGGATGTCTGTGACTATCGACGTCAGCGCCACCAGGTAAACCCATCCGAAAACGCTTGAGAGAGCCACTGACGTGACGATGCCCATCGGCCCGCTCCAGTCAGCGTTCTTCGTTTCCTCTGTCTGCACTTGCAAACATAAATTCAGAGAAAATATTCACGCAGTCTGATAGATCCTGAACACTGCCAATTGTATATCATTGATTCTGAAATCTAGTGAGCATCCAGGATTTACCATATGAGCAGAAGTGTCGTATCCGATACTAGAATACTGGCTTGTTAGCAACCCCACTGCGAGAATGTAAGCCTTGCTGCTTATCCCCATGTCATTTTCTGTGTTGAAGTGTGTAAAGATGAACTCTGCGCTTTCCCTCTCCTTGGCAACGGCTGGTATCAAGATTACCAGCGCAAAAACGCCTACAAGATTCCGGCAAACCAATAATCAAACGTTCAGATTTAAAATCACTAGATATAGGAGTAGGTTTTAAATGGAAATGGTAGTACCTGCGACATTCCAGAAAGCTCCAATTTGGCCGAACAAAGACAGCCAGTGGATCGGAAGGCTGTTGATTAGCCCGTGCACAACCAGAATGGCGCTGTAAATGGCCAGCACGACGTACTTGGAGGCTAGGTAGCCACCGCCGTTGGCTCCACCGGTGCCGAGCAAGATCATCACCTGGATGAGCTGCGCCAACGAGAAGTCCACGCTCGCGGTGCAAGCCCACTGCATGCATGACAGTTTGTTGAATCAAGAGGCTAGCTAGAGTGTCAGTCATCATCAGTTCAGGTCCAGTACTTCAAACACTCAAACCTTCTTTTGAACATAGAAAATTCTTATTTCTTATGTTTTTTTCTATAAAACTAAAGTACTGTTTCCTGTGCGATTCATTTGAGATTTATGTTTTAAACGAAGCCACCGGGGATGCATGCAGAAAAAAAGGTTGAGACGTGGTGCTAGTATTAATTAGCGGCCTTTTCTCGATCTGTATATATTGCTATATCAGTCTCGTGGAACACGTATAAGTAAATGTTTCCTCGACAGTACAACATCAGTACTATAACAAGATGCAGCGCAAAGACTATTTAGGGCGGGAATCTAATGCTATGATGGTTTATCAATAATTCAAGCTAGCGTACCTGTCCCACGATGTTGAACCTGCAAAATAGGGACAGGGCCATAATTAATACAATACCGTGAGATGATCAGAAACAATTTGTTTGCTAAATTGTTAACGTTGGTTAGTGGGTCACCCCTCCAGTTCAGTCAAAAAAAAAAATACACTAGCTAATATCATCAATTAATTTAAAACTAGAGCGAGTCTGTATGAAACGTAACTGCTCCATCCATTCTGAAATTATTGTCGCCAGCTAGACACAATTTCAGAGCAGAGCAAGTGGGAGTATGGTTGTTCATGATCATAGTAATTCGAACACGGTCAAGCTACGTTAATGAATGAAGATCCTGAGATAACTGAACATACCATCCGGTGATCCAGGAAGCGAGGGGAGCCCAGTCCTTGCCGGCGAGCTTGGCGCTCCAGTAGTAGAGCCCGCCGGAGGTCGGGTACGCCGAGCATATCTCCGCCATGGACAGGGCGACGCAGCCGTTGAAGATTGCCACCACGATCCACCCGAGCGTCATGGACACCGGGCCGCCGTAGCGCAACCCGGTGTTGTACGTCGTGGTGACGCCCGTCAGCACGGAGATGATTGCGAAGGAGAAGGCGAAGTTGGAAACAAGGCTGCAACAGACGCGAGGTGATCAGAAGCGAAAATGGGCGCGACAGATGAAGAAGATCAAGCAGAACACGGGGAGAGTGGAGGCGGAGGCACGAACGAGAGGCCGCGCTTGAGCTCCTGCTTGTATCCCAGCTGCCGCAGCCGGGCTCGGTCCGCGTCGGCGGCCTGGTCGGCGACGGGCAGCTCGACGGAGCCCATGGCGCTCAGTGCCGTGCGCCGGCTATGCCGCACCGTAACCCGGCTTGTCGGATTGTTTCTGTCTCGCTGCTATTCTCGTCTGTCCATATGCTGGTAGGTCCCTTTTCTAATATTAAAAAATATTCAGTACTCCTACTAGTCAGTCCATCATGGCATACAAGGAGTCAACATGGAAAATGGAAATTTGGCATGCAGCTGCACCGCTCAGGCATCCACAGTCCTATCATACGACCCACCCGTTCTTTGACTGATACTATGCAGGGAGGTTCGCCGTGATCTCGATGTTTTTGACACTTCGATTCGATTAGCGTCGCTGTCTCTGGTTGTGCATGTCAAGCATGCATTATGTCTTTCCTTGGAAAATGCATAATAAGAAAGATAAGTGCAATACTTAATTATTGAAGTCGTTGATTTTTAATACATCATTCGTTTTATTTAAAAAATTTGTTCAAATATTTCAAATTTTGTTACTATTTAATTCATCGTTACTGAAATTTAAATCACAACTAATAATTTTACACATTAAAATAATTTTTTTAATAAAACGAATGGTAAAAATTAATGTTAAAAATCAACGATGTTAATAATTTAAAACCGAAGAGTAATAAGTATTAAGATATCACGGAACAACGACGTGATCGCATTTGTCAGCCACACGAGTTTCTGAATTTGATGATGCCGAGAGGAAGTCGCGGATGGCGGCGGCCGGCGCTTCCGCGGTGCCCGGTCTGGTTGAGTCGGCCCGGCTCAATTGAGATTGCTCACGGGCCAATCCATGCTGGGATTGCCACGGGCTACGGCCCAAATAGAATTCAGACGCCTTGGGCACCGGCTTCTTGTCTGGTTGTCGTCTAAAAACCGTTCGCGCCGCGCGCCTCAACGAGCTGCAGCCGCCTCGGCTATTCTAGGCTTTCTAGCCATGTCCCCACGCGCTCCAGGCTCCTCCCCAACGTCTCCTTCCCACCCCCAAAGAAGGAGAGCCAACAATGGCAGTGCCCGAACAGGGCCGGGCCGCAATGGCCGTTCCCCAGCTCCCGCGTCGCCGAACCATCCTGTCCTCCTCCTCATTCTCCTCGTTCGGCTCCCCCTCCTCCTCCTCGACGTCGTCATCCTTCTCGGAGCCCTCCACGGCGGTCGTGTCTCCCATGATCTCATCACCCCGGGCCGGCGGCGGCGCCGGCCCTTGGAAGGAGCTGGCCGTGCTGCGGGACCACCCGGGCTCCGTCACCTGCCTCTCCCTCTGCGGGGAGTTCCTCCTCAGCGCGTCCACCGCCGCCGACATCGTCGCGTGGCAGCAGCCCGACCTCCGCCGCTTCGCGCGGTTCGGCCACGGCGAGGGGTCCGTCAAGGCGATCGCCGCGGCGGGCGGGAAGGTGTTCTCCGGGCACCAGGACGGCCGCGTCCGCGTGTGGCGCGTGTCGCGCCGCTCCGAGAACGCGTTCAAGCTCGTCGCCGCGCTGCCCACCGCCAGGGACGTCCTGGGCAGGATCTTCCGCCAGGCCAGCTACGTGCAGACGCGACGCAGCTGCAGGCGCCTGTGGATCGACCACGCCGACAGCATCTCCTGCCTCGCCGTGCACGACGGCGTCGTCTACTCCGGGTCGTGGGACAAGACGCTCAAGGTCTGGCGCGTCGCGGACCTCAAGTGCGTCGAGTCCATACGCGCCCACGACGACGCCGTCAATGCCCTCGCCGCGGACGCCGGCGTCATCTACTCGGCCTCTGCGGACGGCCGCGTCAAGGCGTGGGAGAAGGGGAAAACCTCGCATTTCCTCCAGGACGTCCTCGTCGCCCGCGACGGCGTTTCGTGGAACGCGCTCGTCACCGGCGTCGACCGGCGCGTGTACGCCGGAGGGTCGGATGGCCACGTCGTCACGTGGGACCGGCTCGGCAGCAAGGCCGCCGCCAGGTGGAGCATCACGTGCGACGTCAAGGCGCACGACGTGGCAGTGATGTGCCTCAGCGTCGCCGGCGACATGCTGTGCACCGGCTCCGCTGACAAGACCATCGGTTTGTGGCGCCGGCATAGCAGCGGCGAGCTCGCCAAGCTGGGCGCCATCAGAGGGCACGAGGGGCCTGTCAAATGCCTGCAGGCTTCATGGTGCAGATTGAGCAATGGATGCATGGTGTACAGCGGAAGCCTTGACAAGACCATCAGAGTTTGGTGGGTGCCAAATGATTTGGATCGCAATGACCAGAAACAGCACCAAGACAAGTGCTGCAAAGCTCAGGATCAGAGTGAGAAGGCCCGCGTGTTCTTGACATGAACCGATTGTTCGCGTCCAATTTCTTCAAAACTGGTTGTTTCAGATTGCTCTGTTTCTGTTCTGTTCTGTAGTTTCAACTATCTGACACACTGCCTGACTACATATTAGAGAAGGAGATCATATAAACTATCTGACGTCGCGGTGCCCGCGATGAAACAAGCAGCTTATGGTTTAACAGAAAACTAGATCTTCCGCATGTCCAATGTCGCCAATTCTCAAGTGTAGAGGACAATAATATGTCTTGATCAAATTAAGTAGTAAAATCAAGAAATGGAGTTTATCTAGTTTTATTTTTTGCTTTTGTTTACAAACACAAACTATATGTCTATATGTGGCTAGCTAGTCGCCTACTGCTGTTCTGCGCGTTCATTCTATAGCTAGTACTGGTAATCACCCAGCACTGCAGATGCAGAACAAAACCACGTTCTGCATTATGTGACAGTTGGTGGGTGGAATATTTTTTCTTTTTAAAAAAGCAATTCATGAATATACACATCGAAGCTCATGAATGTTGTAGATTTTTTTATACTTCCGTGCAAAACGCAGATGTACAAATAAAACTGAGATTAATGGGGAGCTAGTCCTGCAGCGCAGTGTACCCACATGCACCATTGAAGCATGCCCTCTTGTTATAAAAGAGACGCCACCGCTCCTACGCAGTGGACTTTCCGGTGGCCTCCTCGTATGTCATTATCTATCATATCGATCCTTAGTTTAGCTAGCTAGCCGCTACTGGTGCAAGTGAACGAAGCACGTACCAATGGAGAGACACACCAGAGAGAAAAGAGCTACTAGTGAGGTGGATGGCGAAACTTTTAGGATTGGGAAGCATCGAGGACCCCATCTCCTGAAGCTCTCCTTGCTGCTGAGAACCATCGCACGTGTCGTTATCTCTGACCCTCAAATATCGCAGTGGTAGAGATATGCCTCCTCCCAACGAGCACAGTAGTCTTTCGGAGAATCCGAAGCTTCGGGGCAGCGGCGGCACGACCATCACCGCCAGCAGTCAAAGAATCGGATGCGGCGGTAAATAAATTTTTGGGACTAATCCACATGCTGCATGCTCATGTATGGAGGGAGCGTTCGGTATAGATGAGACTGCGGCTGCCGCTGCGCATCCCCACAATCAAGTTTTTCTGTAGCTTGAATCCTGTACACCTGTAGCTGCACTCGCAGGGGCGAAGCTAGGTTGTAGATGGTGGGTGCAAATGCACCCACAAAATTCACAAGTTTCTTTGCAATTGGCTTGTTTTCATCATATAAGCACCCCCTAATTTCAACGTTAAGCACCTATTAAGAGCTAAATGATGCAGTTTTGCACCTCTCATGCTTTTCTTCTAGCTTCGCCACTGAGCTAAACGCGCCCAAAATATTGATGCTTGTATAGGGATGGTCGTGCCGTGGAATATATTAGTAGCTTCCTGGATTCCAGGTTTTTATGCTGTGATCAGATGAAATTTGAGTTGACATGAGCAAAGAAGCTATTTGTTTCCAGTGTAATACATTTTGAAAGTGCAAGCTGATCACTGTACTTACGCAACAAAAAAAAAAAGAAGCCCTAGCTTTTATTTCGTAAAAGATCATTAGCACCCAAGAATTTTCAGGGTCGGGGTACTGATCATATAGATCGAATCAAATGACCTAGTCGTGAAACATAGTGTACCTACCACATATTTTCAATCCCCTCCCCTTGCACCATGGTTGAGGCATGCCTCTTGTTATAAAAGAGATCGACATTGCATCATCACGGACGATGTTAACTGACATGAGAGTAAAACTGCCCCAATCGCACCTACCTCTCCTTGCCGGAATAATCAATAAGAAGAGCCTTATCAAACAACGCATCTGCCAGCATGAATGGAGCCAGGGAAGGGGAAAACAAATAGGAGTACTACTCGTTCGCCTTCCCTGGGAACTGGAGGCTATGCCAACACGAACGATGCCTGGCCTTGCGCTGGGAATTGGAGGCTTCAGGAACCACACACACGCTTATCCGGAGCTGGCAGGAGCTCCGGCGCAGAAGTCAAGCGCTTATTGGCACAGCACAATCACGAGATGCCCGGGTCGTTCGGCTTGCCACTCCAAAGCTGGTGTTTCGGTCGACAACAGTGTAGCGAATGATCACCACGACGGCAGCCGCAAGGCAGTGTTCTTCCCTTTGATCAAGCTCCAAACGTCATTTTGCCTCTTGTTAGCTGAGTGAAGAAAATGAGCCGCACGGGCCATGTCGTTCAATGGGCCGGCGGCCTGTCATGTACACTTCTGTGCCGTGTGGACCGGCACCGATGTGACGAAAATGAGGCTCTGGGCATGCACGCGGAACGGCGATCGGGCTGTACCGGGCCTAAACATAATAAGATGTTGAGTTTTAAATTTTCTAGGAGTATAATTTTGAGATATCTAATACTTTCCTTTTAAAAGATTTATATTTGTGTTTCGCGTCATCTAACTTTCATCCATAACGTCGATATGTTCGATTAACTTTAACAGCATGCGACGAGTTTGCGTTGCGACATTGACCCGCTAACGTCCCAATAATAAGCAAATAGGTCAATCACAAACAGAACATCCGGCTAGCTGCTTACGAAGCTTCCAAGCGCAAAAATATCAATTCGCACGCATGCCACCGGCCGATGCGCATCCAATTCACGACCTACGAAGCTTCCAAATGCAAACCTCCGTCCGGCTAGCTAGCGGATCTTCAATATAATTAATGCGGTAATAATCAAGAGAAAATGTACATGTGCTGCCCGCTTCATATAAGGATCATAAATTCATAATGTACGGTCCGCAAAGGACAGCGATGCCATAGTTTTCTGGGACTTTCACTAGAGCGCTCCTATTTCTGTATTTCCATGTGGCATGTGCAGGCTGCACCCAGAATATGTTCGAGCTTGAGATTTATGATCCGATGAACACCTACACTGGATCAGCATGTGTGTTCCGCGTTGGAGGACAATAGTTGGCACGAGGAGAAACATACTTATAATTTATTTGATTTTGCAATTGGCGAATCGCCCCGTCACCGTGGGAAAACCACGACGAAGCCAGCTCATCTGCAGACGACGGCGATCGATCGATCGATTGATTAGCATGGCCGTATGGTTAGTAGATGGCCACGGAGAAGTTGAAGCGGGCAAGCGATGCGAAGCTTCTTCAACGCCCCACTCACGTGTTTCCGTCGAAGCAAGCCTCATGTCAGCATCATCTACCGTGTTCATTAACCTTATCTAGCCATATTTGATCAAACTTTCTAATACATGCACGCATGTACATTAGAACTGGTCAGACTCCCTTGGCAGTAGGTGGCCAAATGACAGTGCCACTTGGATAGGAAGACCGAAGACCAAGCGCCCATCCAATCAAAAGCAGCAAGCACTATTTAAGAAGAAGAAGAAGAATAAGAGTTAGTGATCTGAGCAAGAAGAAACTGAGACCGAGCAGTATCTTCATCAAGCAAATGGGAGGTGAGACTCTCGTTACCTTTCTTCAACAACTTCTCGACCATTTCCCTCTCGGTCATCAAGTGTACATCTCCATTTACTATCTATTGATTACTGACACTTTGCTCTCGCTTGATCTGCCTTGTGCCGCAGGCGTGCACGGAGTCTGCTACGGCGTGGTCGGCGACAACCTGCCGTCACGGGCGGACGTGGTGCAGCTCTACAAGTCCCGCAACATCTACGCCATGCGCATCTACTACCCGGACCAGGAGGCGCTCGCGGCGCTCCGCGGCAGCGCCATCGGCCTCATCCTCGACGTGGGCGGCGTCGACGCGGTCCGCGACCTCGCCGGCAGCGCCGCCAAAGCCGCCGCGTGGGTCAGGGACAACGTGCAGGCCTACTACCCGGACGTCATCATCCGGTACGTCGCCGTCGGCAACGAGGTGCCCGCGGCCGACGCGGGCGTCATCCTCCCCGCGATGCGGAACGTGCACGCCGCCCTCGTGGCGGCGGGACTCGCCAGCAACGTCAAGGTGTCCACCGCGGTGCGGATGGACGTGGTCGCCGACTCGTTCCCGCCGTCGCGCGGGGTCTTCCACCCCGACGTGCGGCAGCACATGGTTCCCGTCGCGCGGTTCCTCGCCGACACTGGTGCCCCGCTGCTCGCCAACGTGTATCCCTACTTCGCGTACAAGGACAACCCTCGCGACATCAACCTCAACTACGCGACGTTCCGGCCGGGCACCACCGTCAGGGACGACGGAAACGGGCTCACCTACACGAACCTCTTCGACGCGATGGTGGACGCCATCTACGCCGCGTTGGAGAAGGCCGGCGCGCCCAACGTCAGGATCGTCGTGTCGGAGAGCGGGTGGCCGTCGGCCGGCGGGTTCGCGGCCAGCGTGGATAACGCGAGGACGTACAACCAGGCCCTCATAGACCATGTCAGGCAGGGCACGCCCAAGAGGCCCGGGGTCCTCGAGACATACATCTTCGCCATGTTCAACGAGAACCAGAAGCCGGGGGATCCGATCGAGAAGAACTTTGGGCTCTTCTTCCCGGACAAGCGACCCGTATACCCGATCACCTTCCCCACCAATTGAAAACGTTTCACGATCTGGATGATTATGAATAAAAGGATAGCCCTGAATAATGTAGGCATATTTGTTGTGCCACTACTTACAACGCAATGGCCCTGAATAATGTAAATAATGTATTGTCATGCATTTTGTCATATATCGTCAAATCCTTAAGTAACTTATGAAAAATGTATTTTGCAATGACCCAGAGCCTTATGATGCAAAATGAATCCATGTGCCAATATCATCCTTTGATTAGTATATTGTCATACTTTCAGAGGATGTACAGGATGAATGGATGATCAAATACTGACTTTCTATTTGCTTGGGTTACAATATCATTTAGCACTGTTATTATTGGGCTAAATTGGGCCTCGAGTAGTCCAGATAGCAGCCCAAATTTGCAACACGGCCGCCCCAGTTTGGAGGACTAGGATGTAATTTCAGCAAAGACGCAGGACCTGATGAAGTGATGAACTGATGAAGGACCAGGCGGGGTATCTCAAACACAAAGCAAGTCACAAATCCTCAGATTCCAAAAAAAAAAAAAAAAGGTCACAAATCCTCAGCACATCGGGCCCCAGAATTCAAAATTCGAAATCGCTCAGACATCTGAACGGCTCCCTCTTGCTCCACGGTCCAAGAATCCAAGATTCCCAACACTAACACCGATCGCGGCAATCCCCTCCATCCCAATCTCCCAAACCGTCGCGGAATGGCGTTGCCGCCGCCGCCGCCAAAGCAGCTCAAGGTGCGCCTACCGGAGAACGAGGGGGTCGCGCGCTGCCTCCATGAGAAGCGGCTGTCGGTGCAGGAGCAAACGGGCGGCCTCAAGGTGAACCTCGACCGCACCTTTGCCAAAGCCTACCGCAACGTCTGCGACTCCGAGGCGCCCATCCGGACCCTCAAAGAGTTCTCCAAGATCAAGTATCCATGTTTCCCTCTCTCTCCATTTTCCAGACCCCACTTTTTCTTTTTCACCGCTGATGCGGTGAATGTTGTGATGAGGCTAGGATTTGATTGGTTTTAGACTTTTAGTTGGTGCGGAGGTCTTGGCTCGGTAGAACTTTCGACCTCTACGTATATCAAATGGAAAATGTAGTGCTCAGATCCATGTGGGACTCTATGAATTTGATCTTCATTTCCCAAGTTCAACAAGGAGATGATAATGCACCTCAGAATCATAGCCTCTGCTCTGCATTGCAGCAGAATTATTCACAAACTTAAATACCTATAAGAGTACCTTTTTTTTTTAATAACGATCCTCAAATTGAATTTCAAATTTTCGCAGGCTCATGTTATCTCATAAATTTAGGCCCAAAATGCCTGATGTCATGTTACGAGAGCTATAAACTTGATCCTTTTGTTGCATAATAAGGCATTTCAAATTTTTGCATTCTAAAAAAATAATATATATTTGTTGTTTTTATCATTGTTCTCAGGGGCGTGGGGCCATGGCTCATTCGTCAGATGAGAGAGTTCTTTGGGGATTACAACCAGGATTTATCGTCTACTAAAGGTAATTTAGCAACATTTTTTTATGGTTGATTTCATGCCCTTAGAAAATCCTTATCCTTTCTCTTTTAAGCTACCTATTCATCTAGTCCAGCGATATCATAAGGATGTAATCTATTCTTGCAGGAAAGAAGACAAGAGAGTCAAAGTGTTCTTTGCCTAAGAAAAACCCAGCTGCTCCTGGTTCTGGAAGCTCCAAGCTTGCTATTTGCATAATATAATTACCACTGCGCAAACAAAATTATGATTTCTGTACTTTTCTTCATAATTATTTTTATTACTTTTTTCAGGAAAGGGGCTTTCTACGAAGGTTGGACTGTCAGCTTGCTCGTCTTCAGTTATTCCATTTTCTGGCCAAAGAACATTTGAGCTGCAACCTTCTGCTACAATGGTATATTTGATTCTTGATAGATAACTCCTGTACGACTGTATTGTACCTTTTTCATTTTTCAATTGGAATGTACTTACTTCTACCACTAGGTTTCTGCTGAACTCAATATGGGAGATAAGAAGGATACTCCGTATTTGGATAATTCTATATGGGCCATGCCACCACGTCAGTCCAATGAAGAATTTCATGAAGCTTATGAAGTTGTATTGGTATTGGATGATCGTGAGAATTTCGGGTGTGTACGATCATATCCTAAAAACTTGATTAACCTCTGATTTTCATTATACAATTGCAAAATGCCTGTTTTATTGTTTGTCACTCTATCTCTGCAATTATTCTTTAACATCTTTCTGTAGTACCTTACGCTTCTTCTCTACAATTTCACGTTTGATTTTCTCTCAAACATACATGTAAATGTTAAGACACATCGGAATCTTATTCTCACTACTGTTATTATTGTGTAGATCTCATTCAAGAAAAGATGCTGCAAGAAAAGTTGCTGATAATATTCATTCACAGTGTAAGGTTAAGTTACTTGTTGAGGTAAGTTCCCCAGGTGGCAGTTGTGTGGCACCTGTCAGATAGGTAGACGTACTGACAAGTGGTTGCTTCTTATTGCTTGCTTAGATGATAGTGTTATTCTTTCTGAACACAGAAAAGTAGGGCTTTGATTCTTATATCGATCTGTATTTCTGATAAAATTGTGTTGATTCTTTTGTTTGAACCTTGTCACCCAGGTTAAACGTCTGCCCGTTGGCGATGGTATTTGGATTGCTCGTCATAAAAGACATCTCACAGAGTATGTTCTAGATTTCATTGTTGAAAGAAAAAATGTTGCAGATTTAGGTAGCTCAATTACAGACAACAGATACAAAGATCAAAAACTAAGGCTGCAGGTACCTTCTGAAACCATAATTATTTTTTGGTTTTCATTAACGGATCAATATGCGTAACATATTTCCCTAAAAAAGGTATACACAACCTAAATTGGTGTTCAATTGAGTTGTATGTTTAGCCGTACTCCCTCCATACTCATAATTCAAGTCGTTTTGAGCTTTGCTTTAGTCAAACATTGGGAATATAAATTACAAATAACTTTTAAGTTGTTAAGTTTAGAAACATGAAAATCATATGAATAAAGTTGTCTTAAAAAGTGCTTTCATAAAAGTATACATATGTCACTTTTTGATAAATATTTTTAAAAAAAATCAAAGTCAAACTTATGCTTTGGAGACCGTGTCGTTGTCCAAAACGACCTGAATTGTGAGTATGGAGGGAGTATTATCTTGTAGATATCTTTGGAAAACAAATTTACTGTATTTTGTTTTGATGTTTTTAGTTTCTCCTACAGTTGATGATGATGTGTTTGAAATGCTGAGTGTGAAATGGAATTTTTCATTAAAGATGTTAGCCATGATGGTCATTTCCATTTGTTGTCCTGTCTTTGCAGAAATGCGGATTAAGAAAGCTGATATATCTTGTTGAAGGTGATCCAAACCGTTTGAATGCGTCAGAGAGGATTAAAACAGCGTACACATACTGCTTTTCATCTTAGTGGAAGCACTAGTACCTTTGCTCCTTTATAACATGTTATTACCGTTATTTTATTTGTTAATATCCTTATCAATCATTAAATTCAATATTTTAGATGACAGTTGTTTCACCTTTTTTAACTACCCCATGCCATTTATTTTTCAGCTGCTTCACCACTGAGATTCATGAAGGATTTGATGTTCTGAGGACTAGTGGGTACGCTGATACTATTAAGACGTATAGCAATCTATCAAACTCAATAATCGAGTACTACAACACAAATTTCTCAACACTTGCTGAAAGTTCTCGTGTTTGCCCAACCTACGATGAATTTGAGAGAAATTGTCATGGTCTTAAAAGGAAAACAGTGAGCCAAATATTTGCTCTTCAACTTATGCAGGTCACTTTGCTATAAGCCCTTCTCATTTGTCGGAGCTGGTTCATTTGATCCCATATCCTTATCTAATGCACATCCATTGCAGGTGCCACGAGTAACAGAACAAGTTGCACTAGCTGTCATAGAGTTGTATCCAACTCTTTTGTCACTTGCACGTGCATACTCCATGCTTGTCAGTCCTCTTATCCTTCTAACTTTCATTCTAAGTTACAAATATAAGCTGCACATTTTATATCTCGTAATTTTACAATATTATCATCGCATTGTGTTTGACAAAATAGGTAAATAGTTCTTTGAACTAAAAATTACCCTTATACAATGTTGAAGGAAGGTGATGTCCGTGCCCAAGAGGAGATGTTGAAAAACAAGAGCAGGATGGTGAATGCGGGGGCTAGCAGAAACATTTTCAAGCTAGTTTGGGGCGATGGATGCAATCTTCAGATCTAACCTTGGACTAACTGACCTAACTGGCTTAGATGTCACCATCTTGATGATTTCGGGCTTTAGTTTGTGATATTGTGTAGCTCACTTTTTGGGCCTGATTTTATGTAGTTCACTGAGGTTTAGTTGCAGGACACAAATGTTTTGATAGAATTAAGGCACGGCAATAAATAATCTGTGCTTTGGAATAATACAAATAGAAATGAATGGATATGAATTCTGATCTGCTGAAATATGTAACACTGCACTATTTACTGTTGTACTGATATTTGTTGAGCATTGTACATTCAATGCGGTCATATGATTCAAATTCAAAGCATAAATGCACAGATGTATTTGTATTTTTATTCTATTTTTCAAAATAAAATCGGTTTTATGTATTACTCCTATTATGGTGTTTGGTTTAACCAATTTGGTTTGAGCTCCGACGCCCAATCAAGCTTGCGCTGCTTGAGTCTTCGAGTGGGCCTCCGTGTCCAAAAAACACCAGACCAGAGCAAATTCAATGCGCTCGACAACTTTAATGGCGGGCTGTTCCTCTTCACCCCGAAACCCAACCCTAGCTGAACCCTGACAATCCGGCGATCTCTCCGAAACCCCAAGCAGCCTCTACGTCTGAGCCATAGCGGAATGGCGCCGCCGGTGCCGAAGCAGCTCACGGTGCATTGCCCGGAGAACGAGGAGTTGTCTATCCTGGAGACCTTTACCTCACGTTCGCCGGTGCCAATCGCAGCCTCTGTGCCTCGAAGGAGCCCATCTGAACCCTCCATGACTTTTCGAAAATCAAGTCACTATGCTTTCCTGCCTTTTATATTTATAACTTTTTGTTTCTGGGGTGAATGTTGCAGTCATTTTATTTAGTATTAATTTGATACATGCTATTACAATTTTGTGAAATTTGAAATATGTTATTCAGGTCTACGTGTCATTCACTTGCAGGGTCTCATCTGTCATTGACACATAAATGGCATATTTCAAAGTTTGCAAAATTGCAATGACATGTATCACTGTCCCATGATTGCAAAGTTTATATTCTATCATTGACACATAAATGGTGAATATTTGATTGCAAAGTTTATATTCTGTTTTTATTACTATTGTTTGATGGACTTAATCACTGTCCCATGAGCATTTGTCTTATACTTTTTACACATATACTCCATCCATTTCATTATCTAGGAAACTTTGTTTGCATGCAGAACAGACCTCGCCCCAAGAAATTTGCTTCTTGTTTCTTAACCGCCTACCTATCCTTCTCAGAAATTTAAGATCTGCAAACTCTAGACCTTCTATTTCATGCATAAGCATTTTCATTTGCATGCATACATTTTTGAGAAAAATTGTGTTGAAACCATGCAATTTCTTGGCTGGGAGCGAATTCAATAGAGGCATCAGAGGAAAATTATTATTTGTTGTATGTGTATGTCCTTTATAAAGCAAAGGGAGATTCCATATGCCAATAACATATTGTATTACAACCGCTCCACACTTTTTGTCCATCATCACATCATTGAAGTAGGGATGGCAACGGGTCGGGTTTTGTAAAAACCCGCCCGTTTCAAAAAAATTTGCGGGTGCAATATCAAACCCGCACCCGCGGGTGAGAAGTGAAACCCGCACCCGAACCCGTCCGTCGAGTTTCGGGCGGGTGTCCGGTACCCGGCGGGTTTTGTCATAAAGTGCATATATATCATATTATACACACGGGTGTCGGACCTCCATCGGGTTTTGAATTGGGTATCGGGTCCGCGTCGGGTTTCGAGCTGGGTTTCGGGTTTCTTGTTGGGTTTTAGATTGGATTTCGGGTCTTTTATCGGGTTTTATACCGGGTTGGGTTTTGGGTTTCGAGTGGTGGATTAGGTTAAGAGACCGATTGGACCATATAATTGGTTGTATTCGGTTCAGGTCCAACCTGCGGGTGGAAAATAGCCCCCGCACCCGCCGGGTGCAAAACCCAACGGGGACCCGAGACCCGAACCCGAACTGGCATTCCTACATTGAAGTTCATTGTCTTATTGTCTTTCATAAACACTTGGTTCTCATGATTATCACCCTTTGTGCAGGTCTCGTTCAAGAAAAGTTGTTGATAACATCTGTAGAGGTTAGTTGTAATCAGAATTGTGCAAATGATTCTTCATTTTCAACACATCCTGTTGACCATAGGTTTTAAAATAGGGGAATTAATTAACTAGGAATTATCTATCTCATATATGACACTAACCAAGGCCATATTTCAGCTTTACCACTAGTTATTAGTCCTATTATATATGTTCATTAGGATTTTGAACTTTCTTTAAAATAAACATAAAATTTTTATGTGTAGTTAGTGCTGAGATAATTTAGTCCTCACTCGACAATTCAGTTTGCCTAATTGTTTGGTCAAACCTTATGAGTTATGTTTCTTCAACTCCTTATATGCCGTGTAATCAGAAATGGAAGGAATACTTATAGACAGCTAGAAAGTAAACTCTTGGGCATAATACCCAAAAAAAAGCTCTTTTCAGCATTAAAAGGTAGAGTTGTAATGGTTTTATTGATTTATTTGTGATATGTGCCTGAGAATTTTTTGTGATTGTTCAGTTTGAAACTTGTCACCCAGGTTAAACATTTACCTGTGGGAGATGGTATTTGGGTTGCTCGTGATAGTAGAAATGGCAGAGTATGTTCTTGACTTCATTGTTGAAAGGAAAAATGTTTCAGATTTACATGGCTCAATTACGGACAACAGGTACGAAGATCAGAAGCTAAGGCTCAGAATGGGCGTGGGGTGGTTCGGCCCAGAGGTTCTCCGAACCGACCCACGAAACTGATTCCGATGGTTCACCATGGATACAGTCGAGGGGCAGCTGGTTCAGGTTCCTTCGATCCCAAGGGTCGAGTGGATCGAACCAGCCACCTCCATTGACCTTGACGCTACTCAGTCGTTGCTAGTGCGCCAGCAGCGGATCAATTGCTCAGTGGCATGGAGCACAAGCAGGACGATGAGCATGCGCTAGATGAAGACAAGCCGCACGAGTCCGATGCACCGCCGACAAGCACAGGAAAAGGTTCACAGAGGCTTCTCACTGACGCGCCCAACCATCGCCGAGAATGAATTCTCAAGTAACTGGAGGAGAAGCGCTGGCATGGTCAGGAGCGAAGGCAAGTCTACGTGGTGGTTCGCTCTACGCCGGGCAAGCATGAGTCGCCGGCTTGCGGCGGCGGATGAGACAGCATTCTGGGGCCCCAGGCAAACCAGTAAGCAGTCAGCCAACAGAAGTTCAGCAAGTAACTGGGTTGATCCGTGATATCCAATGGAGCTATAGGGCATCCAGAAAATAAAGGATGGTTCTCTACGGTGACCCGCAAGAGACAGTTGGATCGATGGGTCTGGAGCGGTTCGCTCCAACGGTGACCCACGCCCAAGCTGAGCTAAGGCTGAAGGTACATTCTGAATTTGCAACCGCTTCTGCTGTGGGTGTAAATTGTAATAACCAATAAACTTTAACCTTTACATCCCTCATCCTTCTTTGTACCATCTTGTTTGATAGTTTGGTGGTCTCTGTCTCTCACATTGTTTCCTTTGGCATTCCCAATTAGTTGTTGCGGAAAAAATCATTTTTATAAGTTGCCATGTTTTGTTCAGCAACCAATGCCTATAGGCAATTAAATTTATGATTAAAAGCGCACGTATTTAGTGGCCTTGACCTTCTCCAATTTGTCCATATCCCAAAGTTTACTGAGGTTATATTATTCACTTGTTTCCTCAAAACTAAGGCATAAATTGTCTTACCTTAGGTAATGCCATGATAAAGGGCAATGCTGGATGAACATGCATCTGTAAATTGTGAATCTACATACAAATTATGCTCATTGTCCATAATAATGGACTCCAAGGGCTTGTACCAATTTCAACCAAGAATATCTTATATTTATTTTACCAGTGACATTATGTGACACTTTCTTTTGTTGTGCCTTTGCAGCAATGTGGGCTAAAGAAGCTGATATATCTTGTTGAAGGTGATCCAAACAGTTCAGATGCATCAGATAAGACTAAAACTGCGTATGCACACTGCTCATGTCATTTGAATGGATATGCCTGAACAGTAGCCCTTGTTCTCTTAGTTTTACATCTTACTGTTATTTTCCTCACTAATATGTGATGTCTGTATCTATGGAATGTTAAATTGAATATGTCAGAGCACCAGAGTTTGGCCTTTTTTTAATTTGTCCCTGCCATTTATTTTCAGCTGTTTTACCACTGAGGTTCGTGACGGATTTGATGTTCAGAGGACCAGTGGGTATGCTGAATCTGAAAGGAGATATGCCATCTTACATGTTCAATAATTGAATACTATAAGACAAACTTCTCAAAAGTTGACAGCACTTCACGTGTGTGCCCAACCTATGATGAGTTTGTAGGGAGGTGTCAGGACCTTGCAAAGAAAACAGTGAGCCAAATATTTGCCCTTCAACTTATGCAGGTAACTTGGCAATATGAGCGCACCTTCATTTTGGTGCCATGGTCAGAAGTAAGAACTGACATCACTGAATACACATGCAATGCAGGTGCCTCAAGTAACTGAAGAAGCCGCATTAGCTGTTATAGAGCTCTACCCAACTCTCTTATCACTTGTGCGGGCATACTCGAAGCTTGTAAGTTTCCTCGTCCATTCAATTTAGAACACTTGATCTTACTTAGAAAAGCATGATAGTAGTCAGTTTAACTACTTGGTGCATTGAATAGCTTTAATTCATGAACTAAAATGTCATTTACGATTTTGAATCAGGATGGTGATACCCGTGCCCAAGAGGAGATGTTGCAGAACAAGAGCCAGATGGTAAATGCAGGGGCAAGCAGAAACATCTTCAAGCTTGTCTGGGCTGATGGATGAGAGATCTAAAGCTCTAGGAGTAGTTTGGGACCGTCTGACGTAACTGGCCGTGTCACTTATTTTGGGGCCACCTTTTGTAGAGCTAACTAGCTCCCTTGTTCCCGTAGATTAAACCCCTAGGTGGCGTTGGGCTTCTTGGAATTGTGATTGGGACAGGAAAAAGAAAATAAAAAGTAAAAATCTTGACCATTCATTTCTGCATCTCATTGAATCTCAATTTTTCATTCATTTTCCAATCTCAATCCCGCGTTCTATTTTCCATTACCCAAACACCACCCTAGGCCTTAGATGTCACGCCGCCAAACACTGAAGTTTCTACTAAGTATTATGTGATGTGAAAAGGGTTACTAGCATAATTTCGCCTCCTATGTAGGGTATTTCGCTGCTGTGGGTTCCAGGTTGTACGAGATGGAATTACCATGCAATGAGATACTACTAGTTTAGTGTGTGGTCTCTCCTGTCTCGTTTTTGTTGTTGGTCGGTTTGTGAAGTTTGATCGGTCCTTTTTAAGCCTTTTCTGCGTAGAGCTACGGAGTAACACGACTGAAATGCATCATGGACCTGACCTGTGGAAGCCTGGCGAGTGGCGCCCTAATGCACTGTCAATTATAGTAGGATCACTGACAATTACTCTGATGCGGGCTCCAGTTTCTGCAAGATGTTATGGGGCAATGAGATGCAATGGTACGTCCCTTACTCAACTGCTTGGATTTTGTGACGTCTCTTGTCATCTCGGTTTTGTCTTCATGTATGTCGACAGAGAATAACAACATGTACTAGCACCTAGGCAGGCCTGCTCGCAGAGCTACGGTTCAATCCATGTGCTGGTAACAACTCTTGGTCGGCGTCGTGTCTGGTCGGTGTTTGAAGCTTGTTTGCTCATATTTTGGTCCTGGTCATGATCAGATAACTTTAGGTACTAGCCTTTGATTCAAGCTTGAATCTCACGTTAAGATCCCCGTTGCTTTTTTCTTTGTTTTGTTTATACCAGGACATCTTGGAAATGGATGGATTTTAAGGATAAAGAAGTCTCAGGGACGATTCGGCTCCCTTGCAACGGACGTTGCACCATCGCCTGATACAGCGCGCACCAGAATCAGGTTCGGTTCTATCCCTGTCGCTTGCGTAAGCACTGTTAGTAGCACTCGTCTTTGCCGCCATTCCGTCCGACGCACTTTCGATATTCCTGTACGATGTAGTAGCAGATACTGTAGCTGCTGCTACCAATCATGAACGCAACAATATGATCAATTACTAGGTTATCTACTATAACCACAAATTAGACACGGGCGCCAGGTAATTTACTCTCAGAGTTTGGTAGTCCCTTTCCACGGGGAAGAGCAGAAGAGCAGAGCACCGGAGGAGTAGAGGACAAGAGAGAGGGCGACAGAAGCGTTACGGGAAAAGGGGTCGCACGCCATTCCGCTTCGGCGCGTGCCGCCAACCGAGCCCCGCCGCCGCGCATATCCACGCCGCGCCACGGCTCCAGCCAGAGAGACAAAGCTGTTTCCGCTTGTCGCCGAACCAAACCCACCTGCGCGCGGTGTCGGTTTCCCAGGCGCGGCGCGGCGCGGCACCACCGGGTGGAGCCAACGCGAACAGCCGGACCGGAGCAGGTGGTGGATGGATGGATGGAGTGGCCGCAACGCTCCAAAGCTCGTGAACGGACCCAAGAGGGGTGACAAATGGACGGGAAGGGTGCGTCCAAAGAATCGGTTCGAAGACGCGCGGAAGCCGACGAATGCGGGTGCGCTCCGCTCGTCGCGTCCGGCCACCGCCACGGCGCAAACAAGCCGCGCATGCTCTGCTGCTGGCTACTTGCTCGTCCATCCGTATCTGCACGGCGCCTTGCGTTGTTTTGTTCGCTTCGCCTGACCCGACCTCAACTGACCTGATGGCTTGGCTGCTGCTTGCCTGTGCACCGGAGAAATGGAGGACGCATTCATGCAAGTTGTTGGTGAGCTAGAACAGAGATAAGCGCAAATTCAGTGGCCTCGTCCAAAGCCTTTTTGGTTCCTGGTGGCCGCGCGCTCCACTGGAGAATTGGAACGGAATAAGAGATGCTGTTGGCAGTTGTTTTCATTTGCCTAGTTGCGCCCATCAGTCATGCTGGAGTATATTATCCTACCGCTACTAGAGTACGTAGGCTCAAAATTAAGACCTGCCACTACTTATCATGGTACTCCACCACTGATTGCTGAGCTTACTATACTCAAGTCGCATCGGCCTTGTTAAGATCACCAAGTCATGTGGTTTAAAACGACCATTCTTCCGCATTCGAATGCATTTATATTTGCTAATAGTAATATAGTAATACCATTTCTTATCTGTAGACGAGATTGATCAAAGACAAGGACGATAAATAAAGAATATTGTAGCTTCTGACCTTGTCCTGCGGAGGAGAGAAACGGACAAGAACCTTGGTTCCGCCGACGTGATATTTTAGACCCGCCACCCGCAGTAACGACAAGGATCGCCTCAGAAAAATCAAGTCACGTCGTCAAAATCAGACACCTCACTTGAATATGACTTTCTGGAGAATTTTTTGGATTGTTTCGGTGCGTATTACTACTCGTACTTGGAGAGAGGTGAAGGTTCAATGTATCCCATTAGGAGTACGAATGAAGACGGTTCTCCGTCGTGTCGCTCTAGCTTAGATTAAAACAGCAGCCACGTAACTATCTGTGGGTGGTCCTTCAACTTTGATCGAGTTTCGACACTTGTTTTTATTTCCATGCATCCTTTGACACCTAATGATCAACGAACGGCCTTTGCCGATCCGATGTGTTGCTCTCCGGGTTCAACCGTTCGACCAGCTCGGCAGTGCTGCTCTGCGACAATCTTCTCTCGAAACCCTCCCTGATCAATCCGCCACCGGCCGGTCCGTCATCACCTTTCACCAATCTACTTCCCCACGTGTTTCGACTTGGTACCAGCGCAAAGATTTCCATCATGTGTCGGTGGGTGCAGGTGCCGCAACGAACGTGCAAATCTTTTCTGGTTCCGGGACGTGAGGTCTGCGCGCTTGACACGACGCTGGTTTTGACGACGGGCCGGTGGTCGGTCGGTGGGCACATGACCGGAGAGATTACATTGACTATTTATTTTAGTTAAGAACAAGGTGACCGGCGCGACCAAGTTGATGCCGACAGACCAGTTAAGACGGACAACTCGGCGTACTTATAGTACCTTTGACCCTTGACCCGGACGGATCCTGACATGATACTATAAAGAAATGGAGTCAGTCTGACCAGCAACGATTGATCATCACAGGATCGGCCAAGTTTGTCGGAGGATCAGCCATTCAACAAACGACTATATTTCTTTTATCTTCTTTATTTTTTTAGTTGGGGATATCCAGCTTATTCAGTTTTTATTACAAAGATAGGAGTAGTAGCAAGAACCTGTTTGGAACATGGGGACATCCATCCATAAAAATGTTAGGTGGTTGCTTCAGTTTATACAAATTTACGAGTCAGAACCGATGAAATACCACGTTTACAGCTAGCTAGCGTCTTTGTGCCATGAACGTGGACCAGCGCTACGAAACTGACTTCTTCGCGATCAGCTGCAACGACTTACTTTTTGTTTCCTTGTGTGCGGATTATTTGGGCAAAATACGCGCATTTAGAAACTATACTCTATGTTCGCACGCTTAATTTGAGTCAATGCAAAACGGAAGAAAAATAATGAGGTTTCAGATCGATCCTGAGCGAAGCAAACAAACAAAAAGTATGTTCTGAGATCCTGAGAGAAGCAAGCCAAGAAACAAACAAAACCACCCTCCCCTGCCAATCTGCCAGGATCCGACCAACTTCGACCGAGATATCAGATCGATCGGGGTAAGTATACAGCTGCTGATGGCGGAGCCACTCTTGGCTGTTCGCCTGTGTGCGGTCCACGGCGTCGTGTGAGCCGAACCGAACCGAACCGAACCGACGACTTTGTGTGCCGCCACATGGCAAAACAGCCGCGCTCGTCCGAGACACGGCAGTCTCGTCGGTGCTTGGCGTCCGAGACGCGGGGCTCCCGGTCCCGTTTCTCGTCGGTGCTTGGCAGGACGCCATTGCATTTGCATCGGATAGTCCAAAGAGCGTTTTCGTGTCGTGTTCGGTAAGGTAGTTGACCTGCCCTGATCAGCGCGGCAGCAGCAGATGGCACGAGCAGTTTCAACTTTCATCCAAGCCCCGAGTAGCGTCCGTTCGTTCTCAGTCACAAAGGCAGCAAGCAAGCAAGCCCATGCGCCGAACGGGCAGGCGCCGATAGACCGAAAGCCGCGACGAGGCAACGGGCGCTGCACTCAGAATCTGAGGCCGAAATCATGGCCGCTGTGACGTGCTCGCCGGTGAGCGAGAGAGAGGATGCCGCTTCCTCTTTTTTTCCCCCACGGCTCACACTCGGGCAGGGGCTTGGCGCCTCATTTTTCCCGGAGTATTTGTAAAAAACAGACGGACGGTTGCACCATGATATTATTTAAATTCATGCCGGGCAAGGCAGTGCTACAAGGCGACATGTACATACCCCGTCAGCAAATACAAACGCCTTGTAAGTATACGTACTCCTACTTTTGTTTTGTTTTTGAGACGAAGGCAGACACGCAATTTCAGGAGAGAGAGAGAGAGAGAGAGAGAGAGAAGCCGGCGCAGCACTGATGGCTGATGAGCGGAAAGAAACAAGGACTGCGAGGAAGAATTGAAGTGGGCGTTTTTGTTTTGTTGCGGCGTGGGCGTCGCGTAGCGAGGCTGGAGGAATAACCCGGCGGGACACGCCACGCTCCTTATTCTTCGTCCCACCACCTCGCGACAACGCCGGTGGGGATGGGGTTGCTTGCATCTCCTAATTTATTAATGACGCCAAAACCTACGCCCTAGGCGCTTACGAGGGCGTACAACCAGCACTTTCTTCTCTTCTTCTTTTCTTTCTTTTGCACATTTTGAAAAAAAACTTCTCTACTCTACCCCTTTTAATTTCTATATACTCCACAGAGTTAAAATGACATTTAATTAGGACAAATCGAGTACGAGTATTAATCTATTACTCTACTACAAGTACAAATAGAGTGCTCGAGTAGTACATGTCAAATTCGGGTTAAAATTTGCAAGCAGAGAAATTAGCTTAATTAACAAGGCAGAGGAACAAGAAATCTTCGGCTGCTAAAAATACCACGCGGGTGCGGACAAGCGCGATGGAGACAAAAGCCCTCGCTTTTTTTGTCGGGAGCGCTGCACACGCCTCCAAAAGTCCAAAACACGTCGTCCCCTCCCTTCGCCCCCTGCCTTCGTCCTCCTCTCTGTCTTCTTCCCTCTGCCCCTCTCTGCTCTCCTGAGTGCTCTTTATATCCGCAACTGCCCCAGCGGCAAGCGTCCCTTCTCTCTCCCACTCTCTTTCTTGAACGGTCCTCCTAGGAGGACACTGGACGGAGGACAGGAGGAGGAGGAGGAGGAGGAGGGCAATCATCCACATCCAGCTGCTCGGACCGATCGATCGAGAACAGAGACTCGAGGTGAGCATCCATCTCTTCTTTCTGTTTTGTTCGTTCCTTGGTGGTCTCCTCCTCCGTCTCTCGCTCGCTCGCTCTCTGCCGTGGCTGTAAATCCGATAAAGCTCTTCTTGGCTGGCTCTGTCCGTGCTGCGTCGTGGACAGTTGCTCTTTCCTTTTGTCCTTGCTCCGGGCGGGGTTGTTTTCTTCCTCCTCGAGCTGTTCCTGCTCGTTGCAACCTGCTTGGCCGTTTGGCGCTTGTTGTTCTCTGCTCCGTCCGGATACTGCCAATCAATCTCCTTCATTAGGACAAACATTAGTAGGACTACCACTGGATCGCAGGCTTTGGTTGAGTGAGCCCTGACCGACTTTTTCCTTGTTGGCGTCCTCCGTCGGGCGCATCAAAAAGAAGGAGGGAGGGAGACCAGAAGAGGAGACGAAGCCTCAACAAGTGCTCCTGCGCCATACCATTTCCGTCGTATAAATCCATCAACAACTTTCTTGATAGGAGTGCTCCATTTGGTGATCCTTATTAAGTAGCAGCGGCTCTCTGTCGACTCGAGCGACAAGGAGAGAAGAGAGCCCACAGAGGCTGATGGTCCAGGACGAAGGCTCCTCGTCGTCGGTGACATCATCCCCGCTCCACAACTTCTCCACCATGCCGCTCCACCCGGCCTCCCCCACGCCGCCGCCCTGGCAGCTGCGGGAGCTGCGCTCCGACGAGCGCGGCCTCTGCCTCATCCACCTCCTTCTCAACTGCGCCGCCGCAGCGTCCGCGGGCCGCCTCGACGCCGCCAACGCCACGCTCGAGCACATCGCCG
>BCLH01001746.1:14657-38771 GCA_001602315.1 Zoysia pacifica | reverse complement strand
GCCGCGCGCTGCTCCTGCCCCGCGCCGCGCCCACGCCGGCGGAGCTCGTCGCGGCGCGGCGCCACTTCCTCGACCTCTGCCCCTTCCTCCGCCTCGCCGGCGCCGCCGCCAACCAGTCCGTGCTTGAGGCGATGGAGGCCGAGAAGATCGTGCACGTCGTCGACCTCGGCGGCGCCGACGCCACGCAGTGGCTTGAGCTGCTCCACCTCCTCGCCGCGCGTCCCGAGGGGCCGCCGCACCTGCGCCTCACGGCCGTCAGCGAGCACAAGGACGTGCTCACCCAGACGGCCATGGCCCTCTCGAAGGAGGCGGAGCGTCTCGACGTCCCGTTCCAGTTCAACCCCGTGGTCACCCGTCTCGACGCGCTCGACGTGGAGTCCCTCCGCGTGAAAACCGGAGAGGCGCTGGCCATCACCTCCAGCCTGCAGCTGCACTGCCTCCTGGCCTCCGACGACGACACCGCCGCAGGCGGCAAGGACAAGAAGGAGAACCGTCGCAGCCCGGAGTCCGGCCTGTCCCCGTCCACGTCGCGCGCGGACGCGTTCCTGAGCGCGCTGTGGGGCCTGTCGCCGAAGGTGATGGTGGTGACGGAGCAGGAGGCGAGCCACAACGCCCCGGCCCTGACGGAGCGGTTCGTGGAGGCGCTCAACTACTACGCGGCGCTGTTCGACTGCCTGGAGGTGGTGGCGGCGCGCGGGTCGGTGGAGCGCGCGCGCGTGGAGCGCTGGATGCTCGGCGAGGAGATCAAGAACATCGTGGCGTGCGACGGCGCGGAGAGGAGGGAGCGGCACGAGCGGCTGGACCGGTGGGCGCGCCGGATGGAGGGCGCCGGGTTCGGCCGCGTGCCGCTCAGCTACTACGCGCTGCTGCAGGCGCGGCGGGCGGCGCAGGGGCTCGGCTGCGACGGCTTCAAGGTGAGGGAGGAGAAGGGATCATTCTTCCTGTGCTGGCAGGACCGCGCCATCTTCACCGTCTCTGCATGGCGCGGCCGCCGCTTCGACTGACCGTGACCTGACCGACCTTGTTTTCTCTAGTACTAGTAGTAGTTTGTTTGTTAGATTTCAGGTGGTGTCGATGTGTTGTATTTGTTCATAATGTATGCTTCCGTTTTGGAATTTGAATGAATGCCTAATTAAAACCTTGATCGAAATTCGAATCGCCACCTTGATCATTCCCCTTTCAGTTCATCCCCCACATGATCACCTTGAGGCTTGATCGTTTTCAGTCCAGTCCAGGTGCGCGGCAGGTTTGCATTTGGCAAATCTATGCGTCTGCTTGGAATCGAAAGGATCTTCTTGTTCATGCCATTCTCCCAGTCCTAGATAGGGAATAGAAGGCATGATGTATCCTTTCAAAAACCAAATTTGGACTTGGCTGCAAACTAAGTTCAACGTGTCGGAAGACCGAAACCGGCCAAAGGTCACCTTGTCGGAACTTTCACGGAATCGCCAACGTAATTTGACGGAGGAGATGCATCGCGTCACCCGTGACAGAGAGATGAGAGAAGCTTTCGGTGGACCCAATCGCGGATTCTAGCATGCGCTTTCAATCAAGCACTGTGCAGCAGGTCGGCTGGAGTAGGATTCCAACCAGCTTCTCATCATCGTCGCCTCACCAAAGCAGCTTTTGGAAAAGAAACCAGAGTTGCTGGAGTAGCTATTTGCTTTCTTCTTGAGGAAACCTTTTCTAAGTTCCGGGAGGAAAATCCGGTACACGTTTTAGGAAACTGAAGAGAATGTTCACGGCTCACCTGAAGCCAGGCTGAAGCTGGAGTAGCTATTTTTGCAAAGGCCCTGCAGCTAGGTGCAGGACGCGTCCAATTCCTTTCTTCAAGTTGGTTTCCTCAACAGGCCGCGCCACCCAACTCGTCAAAGCCCACCGGAGAGATTACCGGCCTAAGGCAAGGGCCTTAGGCCTGGTCGAGCTGGGCTCCGACTTCGCGCCCGCTGATGCGGACGACTGGAGCGGAAAATGAACTGATTTCATTTCCCCATCAATCCCTCCCAATCCATATGAACTGAAAGAAATTCAACTATACATATATCCAAAATAAGACCTTTTTTTAGGACGCAAAAATTTTACAAAAATCCGGGAGGACGTCGCCCCGCTCGCCTCCCACTCGAGCAATTCGGTGCCGACAGGCGCCCCCCCCCCCCCCGACACCTCCCTTCGCTCGCGAGTCGGCGTCAATCTCAGGAAAAAAAAAAGACTCCACGACCCTCCGTCGATGGTCGCCACCATCATCGCCACTTCCCCCGCCGCCGCAGTCCATCGCACCCCTTCTTTTGCCGCTACCCACCTGCTCTGTCGCTGAAGCTTCCTACCAGCGGGCTCTCGATCCACGGCAGGTGGATCCTCCGGGGGAATGAGACGAGGATGATGGCGTTCCCGGGGCTGTCGGCGCGCGAGGGAGGTGGCTGTGCGGGAGGTCGCCACTCGTAAGTCGGAACAGGGCGGGGCGGTGGGGGGAGAAGATGGACCAGAGGCCAGTGCAAGATTCAGGAAGGTTTCTCCATCGCCTTCGAGCCACGTCCCACGGTCCTGTTGGGTAATCCTTGCCGCACACTATAGTTAGTTAGCTTTTTGTTCTCAGCTTTTTTCAGTTAGCATGTGCATGAGCTCCGGGGCTTTCAAGCCGTTGTGGACGCCGTGCGTTCGGGTGTGTGTGCATGGCGAGAACAGCTCGCGCATGGTCAAGGGTGCCGAAGTTTCAGCAGCGTCGTTGAGCGTAGGGATGGACGCGTTCTTCCAGCGTCGTGCGCCGGACTTGTAGGCCACTTATCTGTTTTGTAATCGCTAATAAAAGGGAAATGAAAAACCAGAAAAGCTGCGGTCTTTTGAGCAGCACAAACTCTCGAGTTCATTCGTGTTCCAAGTGATTGCGTTGAGTTCTCCTGCGTTCAGGTTATTGTCATCGTTCTAGAGCTCGCCGGCTGTCAAGAACACCGGTTGGTCTCTAACAATTGGTATCAGAGCCATCAAACAGAGGGACCTATTCTCTGTGACATGGCAGGGTCCTCGCAGCGCGGACGTTCTCCGTTGAGGACACACACCGACGCCACGCCGCCACCGGAGTCAAGGATGGAGAAGGGGGGCAGCTCAGGCAAGGACAAGGTGGACAAGTCTCCACCGCGCGTCCACTCGCCGAGCCGGTCTCCACCACTAAGCCGCTCGCCGTCACGTAGCCCATGGGGCCGCGGCCGCGGTGGGCAGAGGACGGAATCGCGGCGCCCTCGTGAGGTCGTCGTCGAGCGGGTGATCCGCGAGTCCGGCGGCGGCGGCAACTGGCCGCAATTGACGAGGACCAACTACGACTCCTGGTCCGCGATGATGAAACTCAAGCTGGAGGCGCGCTGTCTGTGGGACATCGTCAAGCACGACACCGACGAGTGGCACAACAACCGTACGGCGCTGGACGCGATTTGCTCTGGAGTGCCGCCGGAGATGCACACCACCCTTGCGAACAAGGATTCTGCGAAGGAGGCGTGGGAGGCCATCCGGACCATGCGCATCGGCGACGAGCGTGTTCGGAAATCCACGGCACAGTCTCTCTGGCTCGAGTACGAACAGATCAACTTCCGCGATGGTGAGTCTATGGAAGATTTCGCGCTCCGCCTCATCAATGTCGTGCAGCGCCTCTCCACTCTTGGCGATCTCGAGCCGGAGCCGAAAGTCGTTGCCAAGTACCTGCGTGTGGCGCGCTCCCGGTACAAGCAGGCGATCATCTCCATCAAGACTCTCCTCGACATCAACGAGCTCACCATCAAGGGGGTGACCGGGCGTTTGAAGGCGGCGAGCGACGACGAGCCCCCTCCTCCGCCGACGAATGCTGCTGGCAAACTGCTCCTCACCCAAGAGCAGTGGCTGGATAGGTACAAGGCGGGAGACGGGGGAAGCCGCGGTGGATTGAGAACCGGTGGCCGTGGGAAGCAGAAGAACAGGGGCCGCGGCCGTGGTCGTGGCTCCGGTGGCGGAGACAAGCGGGCCAACGGTGGTGCGGCCCAATCCACCGACGATTAGAACAAGTGCCGGTACTGCGGCAAAAAGGGTCATTGGGCCAAGGAGTGCCGCAAAAAGAAAAGAGATGAAGAGAATCAGGCCCACCTGGCCCAAGACGACGAGCCATCCCTTCTACTGGCTATCGAGGAAGCGGAAGAGGGGAAATTTCAGAACTTTTCCCCTTTCCACTTCCCCGATGCGTCACCGGTCCCTGCTGCGGCGATTCCGACATTCCCTTGCGACCGCGAGGTCCACTTCATCGAGAACAAGGTCTTCGCAGCGTTTGACGACAACAGAGACCGAGACATGAAGCGCTGGGTCCTGGACACCGGCGCATCCAACCATATGACAGGGGCACGGGCGGCGTTCTCCGACCTCGACGCCGGCGTCACCGAGACCGTACGTTTCGGCGATGGCTCCGTCGCCAACATCGAGGGGATCGGCACCATCCTGCTCGCCTGCAAGAACGGGGAATACCGCGCGCTCGCCAACGTCTACTTTCTACCTCGACTCACCGCCAACATCATCTCGGTGGGCCAGCTCGACGAGAATGGCTACCAAGTGCTGATCGAGGATGGAGTGATGAGGGTGCGAGACGAGGAGAGGCGTCTGCTGGCAAAGATCCATCGAAGCCCAGGCAGACTGTACGTGCTCGACATCAACATTGCACGCCCGGTCTGCCTCGTCGCACGTGGAGAAGAAGCGGCGTGGGTCTGGCACGCCAGATTTGGCCACCTCCACTTCGCCGCCCTGCGCAAGATGGCCAGAGAAGGCCTAGTACGGGGACTGCCTCAGCTGTCCCAGGTGGAGCAGTTGTGTGACGCATGCCTCGCCGGCAAGCACCGACGCGCGCCTTTCCCACAGCGGGCGCTGGGACGCTCGACGGAGGTGCTGCAACTTCTCCATGGCGACATCTGCGGACCCATCACGCCGCCTACTCCGAGTGGAAATCGGTATTTTTTGCTGTTGGTTGATGATTACTCACGATATATGTGTCTATGTTTGCTGCCCAGCAAGGACGCCGCCGCGACGGCGATCAAGCATGTGCAGGCTGCCGCCGAGCGGAAGAGCGGCAAGAAGGTGCTGGCGCTACGCACTGATCGAGGCAGGGAGTTCGCCGCCAAAGACTTCGTTGAGTACTGTGCCGAGCTCGGGCTGCACCGCCAACTCACGGCGCCCTACACATCACAGCAGAATGGCGTCGTGGAGCGACGGAACCAGACCGTGGTCGGCACCGCGTGCAGCATGCTCAAGGCCAAGCACCTCCCCGGTGAGTTCTGGGGTGAAGCCGTGACGACGGCCGTGTACCTGCTTAACCGTTCGTCGTTCAAGAGCATTGGTGGTGAGACCCCGTATAAGCTGTGGACTGGGAGTGCTCCTGGCGTCGAACACCTGCGCACGTTCGGGTGCATCGCCAACATGAAGATGACCACGCCCAAACTAAAGAAGCTTGACGACCGAAGCCATCGCACGATCTTCGTTGGGTATGAACCCGGGTCCAAGGCCTATCGCCTGTACGATCCGGAGACGCGACGTGTTCACATCAGCCGCGACGTCGTGTTCTAGGAGCAGGAGGAGTGGCGCTGGCGTGAGGAGCAGCGCACTGCACCTGATGACTTCATCGTCGAACACCTGGAGCCATCGGTCATCACCACCACCACTACCACGATGGCAGCCACACCTGGAGCCTCTACCATTACGTCTACGGCATCGTCGAGCCGTTCTTCTTCGGCAACGCCCGTCCACGCCACGCCGGTACAAACTACAAGAGGAGGAACGCCAGAGTCGACGCCGGGCGCGACGCCGAGCTCACTGGCGCCCTAGAACGTGAGCACACCCATGTTCGTGTCGCCACCGGGCACTGGCGCCTCAGAGCAGTTGGACGCGGAACACGATGAGGATGCACCTCTTCGATACCGCCACATCGACAATATACTCAGCCCGGCCACGCCGCCGGGGCTTGCAGCACGGGATCTGGAGGAGCAACTGATGCTCGCCAGTGACGCTGAGCCTGCGTCGTTTCAGGAGGCGATGCAACATGAGAATTGGCGGCTGGCAATGCTCGACGAGTTCACCTCCATCGAGGACAATGACACCTGGGTGCTCACTGATCCTCCAACAGGGGTAAAACCAATCGGGCTCAAGTGGGTGTACAAGACGAAGCGCGATGAATCCGACATCGTCACCAAGTACAAAGCAAGACTCGTCGCAAAGGGGTATGTACAACGCCATGGCATTGATTTTGATGAAGTATTTGCACCTGTTGCTCGGCTGGAATCAGTACGCCTTTTACTGGCACATGCTGCTAGTGAGGGCTGGGCAGTTCATCACATGGATGTGAAGTCGGCATTCCTGAACGGTGAGTTGCTAAAAGATGTTTATGTTGAGCAGCCACCAGGATTTGTGGTGAAAGGGCAAGAACACAAAGCACTGCATCTAGTGAAGGCACTCTATGGACTTCGACAGGCGCCACGGGCATGGTACTCCAAGCTAGATGAATCACTTCTTAAGCTTGGTTTGTGCAGGAGCAAGTCTGAACATGCAGTTTACCTTCGTGGCACAGGAGCCAGGCGTCTCATTGTGGATGTGTATGTGGATGATCTTGTGATCACAGGAGCTGATAATTCTGATATTGACAAGTTCAAGACAGAAATGAAGCACACTTTTTAGATGAGTGATTTGGGTCTGCTCAGGTATTATCTTGGTTTGGAAGTACATCAAAGTGAAGAAGGAATCACTGTGTGCCAAAGAGCCTATGCTGCCAAGATCCTAGAGAGTGCAGGCCTGACTGGATGCAACATAAGCCATACTCCTATGGAGCCAAGACTAAAATTGAGCAAGAATAGCACTGCACAAGCTGTAGATGCAACTCAATACAGGTCGATTGTTGGCTCATTAAGATACCTGGTCAATTCCAGACCAGATGTAGCCTATGCAGTGGGCTATGTAAGCAGATTTATGAAAAATCCTACAAGTGAACATTTGCTGACAGTAAAGAGGGTGCTGCGCTATATAGCTGGCACACTTCATTTTGGTTGCCACTACAAGAAGGAGAAAGGGGCAGAGCTGGAGGGCTACAGTGATAGTGATCTTGCAGGTGACATTGATACTAGGAAAATCACCTCTGGTATTCTATTCTTCTTGGGAAAAAACTTGATCACCTGGCAGTCTCAGAAACAAAAAGTGGTTGCACTTTCCTCATGTGAAGCAGAGTATATAGCTGCAACTACTGCTGTGTGTCAAGGGATTTGGCTGCCACGGCTGCTTGGTGAATTGAAGGGCAGGAGGCCAAGTGCCTTCAAACTCAAGATTGATAGTCAGTCAGCCCTCGAATTGAGTAAGAACCCAGTCTTCCATGATCGGAGTAAACACATTGACACAAGATTTCACTTTATCCGTGATTGCATTGAGGAGAAGAGGGTTGATATTGAATTGGTTGAGACCAAACATCAACTGGCTGATTTTTTAACCAAGGCATTGGGACGGGAGCAGTTCTGTGAACTTCGTTCAAGAATTGGTGTCGTCGATGTTCAGCATGTGCGTAAGGCTTAGGAGGAGATTTGTTGGGTAATCCTTGCCGCACACTATAGTTAGTTAGCTTTTCGTTCTTAGCTTTTTTCAGTTAGCATGTGCATGAGCTCCGGGGCTTTCAAGCCGTTGTGGATGCCGTGCGTTCGGGTGTGTGTGCATGGCGAGAACAGCTCGCACATGGTCAAGGGTGCCGAAGTTTCAGCAGCGTCGTTGAGCATAGGGATGGACGCGTTCTTCCAGCGTCGTGCGCCGGACTTGTAGGCCACTCATCCGTTTTGTAATCGCTAATAAAAGGGAAATGAAAAACCAGAAAAGCTGCGGTCTTTTGAGCAGCACAAACTCTCGAGTTTATTCGTATTCCAAGTGATTGCGTTGAGTTCTCCTGCGTTCAGGTTATTGTCATCGTTTTAGAGCTCGCCGGCTGTCAAGAACACCAGTTGGTCTCTAACAGGTCCCAACCTCTGTTCCCGAAGGCGAGGCCGCGCCAGCTGCTCCGGTGCTCCCCAATCCGCCGTCCGCCTTCAAGCCGGTGCACGCAGCGTAGTCAGCACAAGTGCACAGGCTGCCGCCCCTAACCTCTGGTCCATCCGCCTGGTGCCACTATTTGCTCCCCAATCTTTGCTCAAGCCGCACCCATGCTCTGCTCCAGCCAAGCCACCCCAATCCGTCGCCATTGTCCACCGCTAGACATTCCAGATAACCTCACAGCCTGCCCATATCCACACTGCTCCCAAGACACGACCCTACTTCCTGCCCAAATCCTGCTAGCACGCACGCCCCATTCACACTCCTGCTGCTTTGCTCCTTGTCTTCTTCCCCTAACATTGCTTGGCTTATATATAGATGTGCAGGTCATTCACAACTAATACATGAATTGTTGTCATGACTACCTTTTTTTCAACCACAGCTACAATGTTGTCGCATGGATGATACATGAGCCACAATAGATGTATCTTTTATTTTCAAAATTAACAATTCTCATTGCAACACTACCAACTATATTTTTTAGAGCATATTTGTCTATATTTAGAATAGCAATTCTCCTTGCAATACAGTAATTTAGTGTCATCCTTTTATACCGGTCTATGTCTTTCTGACTGATGATTATGAGATCTAGCAAAATTCATTGAACCAGGTATTGTAGCATTCACATTTGACAAACCTGTGAGTTCTTTTTCCGCTACCATACTTCTGGTGTACCGAAAGAAAAAGGAAAATAATAAGCAAATTAGGCATATGTTGTTAAAATTCAAGATATGTGTTGAGGACTGCTCTGTTTAGAAGTTGCCTATGACAGTTTGCTTTAAACCATCCATCTTAAACTTCATGGTAGTGATGCTTTTGGGCTTGTGGATAGGCAATTCAGGTATTTTTTCTGTTTTAAGCAGAAAGCTTCTTTGACAGTTAACAAACATTATTGTGTGCTACAGAGAAAATGGAGAGATTGAGAGAGAGAGAGAGAACAATGTTTTTTTTTTTCATTTTTCATTAAAAAAACATTATGTTGCTGTTATGACTACTTTTTTAAACCACGGCTACAATGTTGTCACATGGATGGGTAACTCATGAGCCAGAGTAAACGTATTTCATTTTAAAAAACCGACAACTCTTATTGCAGTACCACCATCTATATTTTCTAGAGATTATTTGTCTATGTGATACAGTCAGGAATTCAGTTTCATTATTATACATGTTTATGCCTTTCTGACAGCTGACCCTGAGATCTAGCAAAATTTGCTGAACCAGTTATGCTATCATTCATGTTTAACCATACTGCATGTATTTTTATTGTCTAGAACATGGTGCAAATATAAAGGTGGTTCAAAATATGAAACAACCTCTTGCCATTTCAGATGAATGAGCGATTTTTATGAGTATGTTATCTCGTGCGTTCTAATTCTTAAAAAACGACCCTAACTGGTGCTGATTTGTCATGATGGCAATTTTTTTTTTTTTCTCCGAGGCGAAGCGCGGGCGTTGAACTGGTATACATAAGAAACCACGGAGATAACCTTTTTTTCCGGCGAAACAGTTGGAAACTTTCAATTAGCACGCCTACCAAAATCACTGCACCAACGCCCAGCACGCTAAAAGTAGCTCGATTGTGTTTGCAGTAGCTCAAGGTGAGCCAGTATCTTTCCGATCATTGGCTTCAGAACCGGGTTTCCTTTCTGCGCAAGATCAATTAGCAAAGCCTGCGCAATTTGACCATACCGCTCCCTGTGGGCGTCAAGCCGGAAAATCCTCTCCAGCATCCATATCGCCTTTTCTTGGGAACTGAGGTCGCCCGCCTCCGCAACTCTCAGCAGGGCATGGATTCCCGCTTCCTTTTCTATCACCCTGCTGCCGTTTTCCCAGATCTCGTCCTGCATAAGGGTCGACAGTGCTTCCAATACTGCTCCATCTGCTCTGCGATCTTCGCCTTCTAATACTCTTATCAGAGGCTTGACAGCGCCGGCTTTTACTAAGCAAAAAGTGCTTTTGACAGTGCACTGATAGTTGTGAACTATGCAGTAAGATTCAGCTGATGGAGGAACACAAAGCCACTTAGGCGCTTTTGACTTGCGCAGTGCCATGGTACTCAG
Source organism: Zoysia pacifica (assembly GCA_001602315.1). Taxonomy (NCBI): domain Eukaryota; kingdom Viridiplantae; phylum Streptophyta; class Magnoliopsida; order Poales; family Poaceae; genus Zoysia; species Zoysia pacifica. The sequence continues at coordinate 28,656 of BCLH01001746.1, read as the reverse complement.
TGACAGCTGTGCCAAGGATGTCGCTGATTTAGACTTGGCATCTATTGATCCTTCTGAAAGCAACTTAACAAGGCAAGGAACCACCCCATATCCAACTGCTACACTCTGTAGCTTCTTATCCAATGCAGTTGTGAATCTAATAAATACGCCAGAAATGCCTTCAAGTAACCACATTCTATGAGGTGCCAAAGATGCTGTGATGTTTGCCTCGAATAAAGATACCAGAATTGGAAGCAAGTTTGCTTTCATAAGAATCTCGGTTATCTTCTTGTCTGTCACTGGGAGGTTGCTTAGGATACCAACAGCTGCAGCCTTTTCATCTAGAGATGTAAGTGAAGAGATGGTCTTTACCAAAATGTCAAGATGAGTCTCCCTGAACTGTTCAGCCAATTCTTGCGAAGAATCTTCTGATAGATGGAACAATAAATTCAGTGAAGCGATTTTGATATCAACATTATTTTCTGTTAGGAATGGCAGCAGGAGTTGTACCCCTCCATTTTGTCTAATTTTACTTCTCGCTCTTTTAGCATTTGTGTGCCGACAGATACAGATCAGGGCCCTTAGAAGATGAAGCTGAATTACTGGGCATGATAAATTAAGAAGTGAGAGCGTCTGAGGAGCCACATCTTTATGGAGTAGAATGCGATCGGATTGGGCTATAGCTGCCAGTATGGCTGAGGCTGGCTCTCTGAGGGTCATGAGCACTGATGTCACAGAGAAAAGGAGCTGGAGCAGTGGTCCAGTTATGCCAGAGTTTATCAAAAGTTCTGCATTTTGCAAAGAGCTTGAGAGATTACGTAAGGCGCCTAAGGCTGACTGCTTGGATTCAAGATTTCCTTGTTTGAACATGTCCACAAGGGGTTCAACAGCTCCATCTTCTCCAAGGGAATACTTCATAGGTTCAGTGAGGAACATTTTAGATATAGCGGTTGCCATTAAGACCTTGTTCATGTCAGAACCTGCAAAGTAAATATGAGAATAAAGTTTAGAGGGTCACATGATTAGAGAGAGGGAAATAGTTGCATTTGACAATGATTTTATGATCTATAAGGTGAGTTGCTCGAGAGGAGGACAGAAGGACTGATGAAACCTAATTCAAAAATATTTTTTCCTTGAAAGCCTTCAAGGCATGGAATATAACCAGCATAGCACAGTAGTAGGTCATAATACCTTCTTTCAGGTAGTGTATCAAAGGTCGAAAATAACCAGCCTCTGCCATGAGCAGCACATTTTGTGGGTTAGACGACAAAATCTGCAGCAACTTATCTGCATCATCATTATTGGTGCCTGATTCATGCGCATTCCTCAACGTGACTAGCATCACGATACATCCTTTGATCCTGCCAATCCTTTGCCGCACTTGCGGGATGTCTGTCAGTGCCAGTAGCAAAGCAATCGCTTCGCTTCTCTCATCGATGTCTCTGGACAGGGAACGGACAATGCTCGAAAGCGCCTCAATGCTTGCCAGCCTCTCCTGCAGAGACATGGAGCAAATTTGACGTACCGCACGAGCATATCATCAAGCAGAAAGCGTGCGAGCATGCAGACGCAGAAAAAAAAAAAAAAGCCAATTATCAGTCTGAGCGCTCACCTTGCTCTCGCCGCTAACACAACCTGCGAGCCGGCGCAGCGCTGCCATGACGGTCACCCTGACCTCGGCGCTCCCCGAGCCGGCGAGCCGCGCCAGCAGCGCTGGCACAAGCACGCCCTCCTCGTCGTCCTGCTCCCCGAGCCTACCCTCCTCCGCGAGCGCGGCGACCTCCCGCGCTACGTCGGCGAGCTCGGACTCTGACCCATTCTTGACGCGGACAAGGAGGTCCTCGACGTCCACCGCGACTCCGCCGGTGCGCGGCGCCCTTGACATCGACGTGCACACGGAAGGTCAGGGAGGGAGGCGGCGGGGATTTGGCTGCGAACTGAAGAGCGCGTAAGAGTGGAGCAAGGGGAGCAGTCGAGGGGAGGAGGATGGGAGGGAGAGGGGACGAGACGACCTCCCCGAGGCCGGGAAAACGTCGCGCATCCTGTTCGGCTGGGAGACGCTGGACAGGGACAGAGGCAGTGAAATCAGGTCGCATTCGTCGCTCGGATACTGCGGATTTGGCGATCGGTGCATCGTTTTCGAAGGCGCGGGCACGACAGAGCACGCGTTTTTCGGGCTTTGACCTGTTCTTGAGAGGGAGGGAGGGAGTGGCTCGCGACCAAGTCGGAATCGCTGACTCGACCACGACCATGGAAGGTCCATTTGTCAAGACCGCAGTGCAGACCAATCCAAAAGGCGACGACACGTCGGCGTGGCGTGTTATACGCAGCAGGCCTTCCTAGCCCAAGTTCCAGGAGCCCACGGCCCATTATTCTTCTCCTGGGAGACCGCAGGCCCGGCTGGTAGGTAGTCCAAGAATTATATCCAAATCCGCAGGAAAAATACAGCCCAGGGGCTATATAAAAGTTCATGGAGTACAAAATGAATGTCATTTTAACCTTCGAACAAAAGCACGCAGTACTACAACACAGGGCCACAGGGGCTACGGACACAGGTCACACAGCAACATGAACACACCGTAGCTCTTTCAGTTATTGAGGTCTCTAGAACAACCTGACACAGATACATAAACCAGACGCCTTGCTCCTTGTGAAGTTATCTGTCTAGGCGCAGCACATGTCGCATATCCAGCAGCAGCAGAGCGCCGCGATACTGAAAGAGAAAGGAACACGACACAGGATTTCACCATGCATCATCGGATCCTCCACAAAAATAGGAGAAAGAAACAAGATAAAAATTACCATCCTTCGATGAACCCTCTCTCTCCGCGCGCCTTGGCTCTCTCCCTGCGCGGCTTCTGCCCTCCCCGCTGCTCCTCCGCCAGTCCAGCCGGGTAGCCTGAGTCGCATGAACGTCAATAACGCAGGCTGACGAACAGACCGAAAACTGAATCTGACTGAATACCTGGAGGTGGAGCAGGATGGCTGTTGCTGTTGTTCTCCATGCTTTCTTTGGATCAACTGGTTTTTCTTTCTTCTTCCAGAGGATGACGGAGGATGCAGTGAACGGAACGAGGTAGCTGCTGTCGACTTGGTTGGTTGCTAGCTAGGGGTATCTTACTAGGTAGCTGCTGGCTCCATGCCGGTGTTTATACAGCCTCCAGCCCGCAAGAGTCTTCCGCCGGAACCTTCCTTCCTGACCTGTTTTCTTCTACTTGGCACGTCAGAAACCACCCTATCTGACCATGGTTTCCTGGCTTTCCCACAAAGTTGGACTTGAATCACGCACGGGAGCATCATTCCCTCCAATCCAGAATAATGGAGCAAGCAAAGGTCGGATATATATGCCAAGCGAGAAAGCTCATCAACACTTCCAGTCCTGTGTTCACACGCCGTCACACAATCCTCTTTTAATACCCATACTGCTAGGAGGTCGGTGATATTCGATTATGCAGCGCGAATCGAATGGGCAGAGTGTGAAGTGAACTTATGCTGCATGCATGCATGCATGTCGACGATCTATTGCGTTATTAGCACATTTCACGAGTGGCTGTCATGGGGTCACACAAATAATTCAGCCAGGTACTGTGGCTGCAGATTCGGAGTTCATTCACGAATTCTCTAGTGCCACGAATCAGCTTTAAGAATGCCCCCGCTATTCGAACATGCCAAGGATTCGCTGTTTATCATGTCGATGCCTATGTCTCATTAATTTGGATCCGGTCATTATCTGATCAGCTTACTTTAGGAAATTATATTGTTTTGAGGATTACATAAAAATGTTTCAGCACCTTATTCTGAATGGGCATCAGAATGCGAATGCCTCATTTGATAGGTCACGGCATTTTTTTCATTTTAGTCCTATGACTGTATTAGATGTAAAGCAGGTGGAGAAAGAATAGATTTGATTCACAAGTAGTAGTGCAAGATGGTATAGTACAAAAGAAACCGCTAGTCACAAAAAGGTAAATCTAGCGAAATATTCATCATATCCGAAACGACTGAAAGGCTTATCTTTTGTTTTTTATTTATAAAATTAAGGTTACAAACTTTCAAACTCTAGGACAAAAAAAGGTGGAGAAAATCTTGCAACGTGGCAAAGCTAGTATTTTATTTTGAGTATGGGTGTTCAGACTTCAGAGTCATGGGCTTTGACATCAAAGCATGAGAAATAGTCCTTGTTCAAATTTTCGAATTGATATTTTTTTCTAGTCAAGAAAGCGAACTCTTTACTCAAATATCTTTGCAGAAGCATATGAATTTTCTACTTAACTAATGACGAATTTTCTAGAGGCCTTAAAGTTACAACGCAGAGTGATATATGGTATGGGCCTTAAAATACCTGTTCATATATCCGTGACCCATCTCACACGTTGCAGCCCGTTCAGTACAGGTGGAAAAGAGGGTACTACTAGTTTGCAGGCCGTTTACAACAAACAGATGGGCTCAAACACCTCAGCCCTCTAGACTGGTAGAGTGACTTTCAAGCCAAATGAATGTTTAGAAAGGGGAAACATGTTTGTGAGTTGTGGCATGCCGTTCATCGTCATTATTTATGACCAGTAGAGTGACTACTGGCACCTACTCTCTCCGGTCCATATTTCTTGACGTTTAGAATAATGACGCCGTCTCCAAAATATAACTTTGACTTCTATTTTTTTATAAGTTTTTATTTAATGGTGGCATATGTATACTTTTATAAAAAAAAAAATTTAAAGACAAATCTATTCATATAGTTTTCGCATTTTTAAACTTAACCACTTTAAAATTATTTATAATTTATGTTTCTAATGTTTAACTCAAAATATATTAAAAAATACATAAGGTGATTATATGGATTGACATTTGATCAATTATTTAAGTATACTATATCAGAAACGAACACAGGGATACGAATTACGAAGTCACATGCATTTGTATCTTAATTAGATGACAAAAATCAGTGGATCAGATCTATATAGAACTGCATCCAGCATATCAAAACAAATAGAGTGGTCTCTCGAAAGCATCATACACTCCAAAGTTTTCTGACAGCTATGCGCAAGCCAGAACAAGCTGTGGCTATGTTAATTAGTAGCAGGTAGTGCAATCCTATAATATAACTACTGTGCATGCAACAAGAAAACCAAACTATTCCGAAATGCAGAAGGATCAACTCCGAGGTCAAGTCTGTGGAAAGTCCAAAGTAATGCTAAGTACAAATAAATTACAGTTAAGAAGGTAATAAAAACAAAATAATCCTTTCTCACGTGATTAAACAGACTATCTGAGTTGACAGCTGACACTACCTTGCACTATCTTTATCAGCAGGCTTCTAGAATATATAGTATAAATTATAAGTGTTAGAATATGCATGAAACTGATTTGTTTTATGTGAACCTATCAACATACCTGTGAACCTATTTAGTCATGCATTATTACAACCAAAACAGGCGTACCTGCAGAACACACCATTTACTTATGTCCATAGGGATAAGCTACGATTCTGACCAGATCTAAACAATAGGCAGGAATGTTATGTCATAATATACACAGTTGTTGATCTCCTTTGTTAAAAAGGGGATAAGGGATAGGTCCAAGGACATGCAACTTTAGGGCCTGTTTGATACAAGGAATTTTTAAAATTTTAGAAGGATATCATGGTTTAGAAAAAATAGTTTGGCTGTAACTAATCTTGTACTATTAATAACCAAGGTGTTGTTAAAAGTGAAATCATTTTGTAGTTTTAACTCGACCACTAATTATTTTTTTCTAAAACATAGATTTGCCAGACATGGCTTCTAAAATCATTGTTTTTTATACTATGGTACTGAAAACTACTGTATCCAAACAGGCTTATCTGTCTCGTTACAGAACCAACCAACAGTAAGAACCGCTAGAGAGTGAGATGCTGAAACCTCATGCACTGTAACATAAAAGACCAGCAGCTACCTTTACGAAGACAAATTAGGACACAAAAGGAAAGTAAAGGGGTAGCCAAGGAAAGAAAGAGGCAGAACAGTAGAAACAGTAAGGACTACATGCTGATCGATCGGTAGGACGTCTTTTGTAGTTAACAGTGCAGAGAGAGAGAGAATAAAGTTACATAGGAGTATGTGTATGCATGTATGCTTGCTAGTAGAAATGCATCATATGTATAATATTGTGTGCTTGTCGTGTAGTCACTCACTCATGCAACATGTAAGGCAAGGGCCCATTTGTCCACGGCTGCACAAACACCCCCACTATTTTGTGGCAGAGTGTGTGAGCCCAAGCACTATTGGGCCATAAAAGATCAAGATGCAATGTCTCAGGGAAAGAATTGCACTAGAGAGAGAAGCAATGGTAATCTATACAATCAATAGAAACATTATTGATCAAGCAGAGATGGCGCAAGAGGGGGGGGACAACTACCTCACCTCTCTTACCATTTACTCTGATATTAACAGTTTAAGGGCGTAATGGTTGGTTTTGGCCACAGCATAGTGATTAGCCAACTAGCTGCTCTCTCTCTCTCTCTCTCTCTCTCTACAAACAACTCATAAGAGGCATAGCAAAAGGCAAATGCTTATAGAGAAAAAGGGAAGAACATGCACATACATGATACATCCTTCAACAAAGAAAACCAATAACAAGGTTAAAAAAAATCGAAGATAAAAAGAAAAACCCATCTGTCTCTCTCTCTCTCTCTCTCTCTCTCTCTCTCTCTCTCTCATATGGAAGGAGACCAAGATTGCAATAAGAAAAAACGGGGAGGGTTGTCGGGTTAAAATATTGACCAACATCGATCGCTTCCATCATTCATGGCTCAAGTTAGATTCGCGCTGTCTCTTCATATCCCCACATGCTCGTGTACCCCGGTCCCGGCCCTCGCGTTCATTGGCGCCAAATACTCCAAAAAGAAAATTAATCCAAATAGCTCCATATGACAACACTACAAACAGTACAAAGTAATGGCATTTGCCGGTTGTCATAAAAAGCTTCATTTACTTTACATACATGTTCTTTCATTTACAGTACAGAAAACATCAGAGACACAAATTTTGGTCAACAACCAGTTTGTACTTAATTCAGATATACAGTATAGTTTGACTACCTTTTTTATTTGCTAAAATTCTTTAGGGCATCAGGGCACTTAAGCACAACCAGTAGCCCGAAAATAAAATTATATATACATCTTTGGTCCATTCTCACGAATTTAAATATTTTTAGATGAATAAGAAGATATAAAATAACAAACAATAGTTAAATATCCCAATGTTTGTGTCAATTTCGCAGGAGTAAAGAGAAAAATAAACAAGGCAAATGTAGAGAAGGAAAGTTATGGCGTTTTCTTGTCTACGCATTTCTTAATGCATCAATTCACATGACCCGCCAACAAAATAGTTTTACCGCTTAAAATTTCCAAGACAACACGCTCCACCAATTAAACTAAGAGAAACCTAAACGCTAGCTAATTAATCAACTCACAATGACACTGGTAGTAGGCATCATCACTTTCCCTACTAAGAGTCAGAGGTCGACAAGGCAAAAGGGTTATCTCACCATTCTCATCTCCTGTAATGTGGATATGAATAACACGGAATTAATTAGTTCTAAGCTTACAAGGAGATCGTAGAGCAGCTGCTGCCCCGTGTCAATGGTAGCCATGTGGGGAGAACAAGGAAGAGGGGCCGGCTTGCCCTCTGCTCCCGCCGTCGTCGCCATCGCCGCCGTCGTTCATCTTGCTGAACTGCGCGTCCATCCCAAGGTTGAGATACACCACCCTGTTGTCCAAGCTCAGATTCACCATGCTTGCGTTCGTGTCGCTGGAATTGTACACGTGGCCACCACCACCGGGAGGTTCACTGTACATCGGCGCGGCATTGACTGTTGCAGCCGCGGTGTGAGCTTCCTCGCGGGACATGACCATGGCCGCTGACTGCACGAGCTCGAGGCAGAGCCGGAGCTTGTTGGGCTCGATGTGCGCCAGTCCCGGCACGGCGCCTTTGAAGAGGAAGTCGGAGGTGAGCGTGCGGAGGATGTCGAGCGGCGTGACGCCGTCCACGGTGCGCACGTTGGGGTCGGCATGGTGGTCGAGAAGCACGGCGACCATGTCCGGGCACACCATCTCAGCCGCGACGTGCAGCGGCGTCTTGCCGGCAGGACCCGCGGGGTGGTTGACGTCGGCGGCTCCGAGCTCTAGCAGCGCCTTGACGACCTCACGGCTGCAGTTCTCGACGGCGTAGTGCAGCGCGAGCGCCTCGTCGAGGTTGAGCCCCTCGCCCATGACCATGAGCTTGACCAGCTCGACGTCGGACGAGTCGAGCGCCCGGCGCATGCGGCGGATCTTATGGTGGTCGTCGAGCTCTACCGCGGCCACGGACGAGGTCTCCATCCCCGCGGGGTGGTGCTGGTGGTGGTGCGCGAGGAACGGCGAGCGGCGGGAGAGCGAGGACTTGAGGCGGAGCACGTCGATCTTGGCGACGACGTCGATGGGCAGGTGCTTGGCGAGCACCTCCGGCGGGAGGCCCGACTTGGCTACGAGGTGGGAGCACGTGGTCCAGAGCTGGTGCAGGTCCTGCTTCCGCGACGCCATGAGCACCTTCATGACGTCCTCGATGGACGCCTTCTCCACCATGCTCGCCAGCTGCTTCTGCAACAACCATAGCATTTCAACACAGACACACAGTTAGCTTGCTGCCAATTTGCTTTACTATTAAGCAGTAGATCGCAATGCAAGAGCATACAGGTATGGAGCGCACCATGCGGTGGAATATAAAGGGGGGCGGGGGGATTCGAATCAGATAAGCATAGTGGATTGGTCCTGTGCATAAAATATAGAGAAGGGCGCGACAGTATGGGATAGCATCATGGCGCTGATTGATTTACGCTTGAGATTTGGGAGACACAACACAAGGAAACCCTAGACTGAAACTGCAAATTAGGGACAAGGAACATCTCTCCCTTCTTGCTGGGATCAGAAGCAATCCCAATTGCACTTTTTTTTTTTTTTGCAAATTGCACAGTATTGGGACGGGAAGAAGCTCTGCGACAGTTACCATAAAACGAAACCATAAAAGGAGTAGAGAAAGAAGAACATGGGACGGCGGTGCAGCAACAGTGGCGTAAAGGAAAAGAGAAATTTCCGTGTAACGAACCCTAAATGAGAAAGCAGGGTGAACGAAAGGATGCAAGCTGTTGCTGGCTGCTCCTCCTGCTGCTGCTGTTGCTGCAGACGGACGGACAGCCAGAAAGAAAGATACATGGATGATGGATGGATGGACAAAGCGAGAACGAAAGGAAAGGGAGCAAGCCCACGCACGCGTGCGGCGGACGGCGACGACGAGTTGAGTGACTACTCGACTGGCCACTGCTGCCGCTCATACTTCACTTCATTTAAAAAGATGGAGGGGGTACAGAGATCAAATCAATCCCGCAGAATGCTCGCCAATCCCAACATAACCAACCTCAACTCCCATCTTGATCCCCACAACTTCCTAGCAATTCTCCAGCAGCAGATAAGTAAAGATTTTTTTTCCGTTTCTTCGAGAGAGAGAGAGAGAGAAAGAATCACCAAGAATCACAACTGTTATTACTGTACCTGGGTAAGGAGGGCAAGCTCCTCGACGCCGAAGGAGCGGGCGGCGGCGAGTGTGTCGAGCGCGAGGTCGACAGCGGCAGCGCAGTGGGTGTGCCAGCACCCGCGCTCGCCGCAGCCAGGCCGGGGCTCCCCCTTCTGCGGCACCAGGGAGACCTGCCCGCTGTACAGGAACTGTAGCAACAGCAGGAACACCTCGTAGCTCACAGAGTTCACGGGTATCACGGCGCCGGGGGCGGCCGCTGCGGCGGCCGCGGAGCTGCCTGCGCCGCGCGGTGAGGACCCCGAGGCGCCGGAGGGGGAGAGCGGGCTGAGGTGGTCGAGGAGCAGCGAGCCGGGCGCCGGCGACGACTGGTCGCCGGCGGCAGCGGCGCCACAGAAGAACTTGCGGAAGAAGAGGCTGCGCGCGGCGAGGATGCAGCGGTGCGCGTGGACGAGACGGCCCTCCACGTTGAACGTCACGTCGCTGAAGGCCTGCCCGTTGATGAGCAGGTTGAGGTAGTCCATGGACAGCGACTTGAGGGTGTCCTCCATGGCCGACTTCTCCTCCTCACCTCGCGCGATATCCCCACTCCGATCCCTAATAAATTGCTGCACCGGTGGCGCGAGCTGCCGATGAATCGGAGACAGATCAGAGGAGAAACGAGAGCTTCTGCCTCAGGGTGAGGATTGAGGACACTGAGGAGGAGTAGTGGAAGCCGCTGCTGCTACAGCCTTCCTGGGCTCTGCTCCTGCTGCAGCAGCCGCTCTTGGGCTCAAAACTTGTGCTGCATCTCCCGATCTCTTTTGATGTTCTCTGGTGCTTGTGACCACCTCTCTTGAGTCTCCTCTCTCCCCGCCCCTCCCCTCCACTCCCTATCTAGTACACGCTTATAGTTATTGTCCCCGCCTTTCTTTTGGGTGCTGCTGCTGTTCTCTCTCTCTCTCTCTCTCTAGCTTTCTCTATGTAGAGCAGGACTACTGTATGTGCCTGCCTGAGATTTTTCTGGCTGTCTAGGAGGGGGAACAGGATACAATGAACCTCACTGATAGGTCCATATGTAAGTGACTCATCAATTACAGCGGATGATCCATGTCTCTCTTACGTACGAGGGAGAGCAAATTAGATCGTTAGAGATATAAAAAATTATTGGAATTTAAAAATATGATGTGGAGAGGAAATTAACTATACACCCAGTGTACATTCTCAACCTCAACAAATTATTTTCGGGTTCATGTCTATTCAAAGCTCGGAAATAATTTGCTCAAGTCATGTCTATTCAGCGGTCGGGAAATAATTTGTTGAGGTTGAGAAGGTACACCGGGCTGGGACATATCTGGTGAAATGAGTTACTAAGAGATATTCCTACATGCAAACTCTGACCGGTGTGAGTGACAAGCGCGGTAGATAGGTCTGAAATTTTTTTGTTAAATCCCGCATAATACTAGAAGCCGTATCACGATGGATTGATCGAATCAAGAAATGGACTACACAATGTGTGAAGCTCTTAAGCCACACATTTTTTTTATTCAGTTATTATATTGCGAAAACTGGAAGCCGGCGCCGTTAACAATTTAGTAGGTGATGCGTCACAACTCGTAACCATCACAATTTAATTTTGGTTTCTTGCTAGCGAATAGAAATGGTACAAGATATTTGTGCAGCAGCAAGTCAAATTGGAAGGCAGAAAAATAAGGACGCCCTGCCAAAAAAATGATTTGATGATAATTGCGTCCTACCTAGCTCGTCCCCAAAAAAGAATGCATGGCTGCAAGCTTTCTGGTAACGTATAGGCCCAGGCAATGCCTTTACCTTCCTTGTAAGATCACATCATCTGTGTTCGGATAGATGTATAGTACTCCTGCATGATGTCTATATACAATTATACAGGGGTGCAGCTATCAGGGATCATTCTTTCTGTTGACTATTTTCAGCAGATTCTTCATCATGTGTTCTTAATCATCCAAACGAATCGAACAGAATCATTATTAGGTGATGATTAGGGAGTACATATATAAAGTATTAGGAGCAGATCTTTGTTAATTACCTTTTGTATTATAATAATGGATCATTAGTTGCAGCAGCTTTATGTTTTTTATGTTGTCGTATGACTTTTTAGCTCTATCAGTTTCTTTTCCTCCTCTGTTCATTCTTGGATCAGATTAAAAAAAAGGTTCAGATAACGTCGTGGGTGTACATATTCTTTGCTTGCGAACGATACATATCCGAGTATCGTTGATAGTATTAATTGTTCCTGATGAATTTCAGGCTGCTGGGGATCAATCTAATTAACAATGTCGGTGAGCTAACATTTTGTTGTTTAGAGTAAATTAGATAAGTTTCAGGCTGTTGAAGTATAGAATCTCTGTACCTAATTAGGAAGCCAATAGAAGAAATAGTCGCCTCCAGCGATGACGCCTCAACGTCATCCGGGCCTAATTATTCGTTCTCAAACTGTCATGTCAGATCACCATCCGACAACCCAGAGAAGCAACCAGACAAATAAGCAAATATAGGCATGCTTTTGTAGCTAAGACACTCATTTTTAACACTGTGTTGAAGAAAAAACATATTGAATTTCACATAAACATAGAACTGAGTAAACATTGCTTATTTGAGGAGACATTGCTTGTTAGAACTGGCTGTGTGCTTCAATGAAGCAGAGGTCGGAAACAAGTTGTTTCCTTTATCTAAAAAAAATTGCTTGTTAGTATATAAATTGCTAAAAGTGTTGCAAATTCTCTATGCAAAAATTAAATCATGTCTTTGGCACGGGATATTATTGTTCCCTACATTTCAATTTACTTGTAAATATATAGTTCGCTACTTTTTTTTAAAAAAAAAATTACTTGTCTACTATCTCACTTCCGCCCTCTCTCTCTTTTTATGCATATTTACTTTCATATATCACTCTTACTATCTGTGTACAAAAGTTTTTATCTCTTCACTCACATAGAAAATAAGTAAATAGAAATGGAGCACTGCAAATCATCAACTGGGCGTGGGAACAAGAGTGGCGACTACTTGTAGGGCACGAGAGATGACGATGTGCCACCGAGGCCCTGGAATCAAAGGCTTGGCACAGCTAGAGAGCAAAAAATTGTTTTTAATTCTTTACAGTGGATGTCATAGATCGGATTTCACATACTGCTGACGCTGTATTACCATTTTTCAAGTTTGGCGGTTCCGGGCGGTTGAACAATAGGAGAGGATGAAGGTCAGAGAAGAAAACCATGCTAGAGTGGAAATTAAGCTTACGGGTCCAGCAATTGTACGGCGCACGTGGGAACATGGAGGAGTCCTTGGATTAAATCCCTGGCCCGCGACTTGCAGTGTGTCTCCATGCACGGTACGCACGTTGGACATCAGGAGAAAAAAATTACAATACGTGATGGAGACCACATATATTTTTTAGCACAAATCTGCAACTGTCGGCCCACACAAAATTTCTTTCGCCCCACGTTCAAAGTCCGCTTATCGCTCAGCCTCACAATTATTCCTGAATAGCACCTCTTCTACGCTTTCATTTTTGTTTTGTGTAAAGAAGTTAACTCGGGGGTGCTGTAATTGGAATAATGAGGTTATAAGTTTATCCTTATCCCCTAAACAACTAAGGTAAAACTAACCCTACGTCCACTTTATTTTTGAACCATTAAAATTTAAACCACATTTACTGCAGATTTCTAATGAGCTGAGGTGTTACATAACACTTCTAGTAGCTATAGGGTGGTACTAGGCCATTGCAACCCAAATTATGGGGCAGTTTGGATCGACGCCAACGCTCCGCCAACTTTTGGCGTGCCGACGGGCGATTTGGCGTTCGTTTGGAATCGCTCTGAAAGTTGGCTCGCCAACGTACGTAATCTGTGGTGCAGTTGTTTTTCGTTGCCAATGTGCGGGCGAAACATCGGCGCTAAAATCGGCCGCCATCATGCGGGCGCGCGCGGGCGTGCCGAGAATTGACGAGGTGATTTACGTCGATATCCAAACGTAGCCTATAAGCCGGGCCTAGCTTGGATGGGTCGATCGGGAAGCTCCCGCGGTTGCCGAATTTCGCCTTTGGCTCACGCGGCCACGTGAAGGGAGAAAAGAATCATATACAAACATATCTCTCGTCGTGTCCCTCCTGGCCATCGATGGGTTGGCACGCACGCTAGCTGCAACTTACAATGTTCGATTCCCGTCATCGCGCGCGCGCCGTCGCCATCCATCCGGCGGTCGGCGTCGCCCCTGGCCCCGCCGGCGAGCCGTTCCAAGCTAAGGCACAGTAGCGGCGGTCGGGCCGGCGGGGCCCGAGAAGACGCGCACATGCATGTCGCTTGTCCCTTTGCTTCGCCGTGGCGCGGGGCCGGATTCAGGCCGCTCGATGGACGGATCGAATACTCTCTCTCCTGGCTTAATTGGTTGCAGCGTCCGCAAGTTTGGAACGGACGGAGAGTCCCCGTCCACCGCGCCACCCCCCCCCCCCCCCGCAGATTTTC